>PVIR01007900.1:0-58985 GCA_004026965.1 Petromus typicus | reverse complement strand
AGGCGTGAGCCACCACGCCCGGCACTGTGGTATGTGGTACTGGTTGCTGCTGGGTGTGAGTCTCCACACCCAGTATTGTTATGTGGTTACCGGGGAATCGAACCCGGGTCCTTGCGCTTGCGAGACAGGCGCCCGAACCACTGAGCTAACTCCCCGGCCCGCTAATGGGAATTTTTGAGGCCTTCTGACTACAAGCTTGTCCCTCCCTTTCCTGCCTGCTTATTGCTTCTTCCAGTCAGCCTGATGGGTCCCTGTGCTGACTTTGTTGGGGTGAGGAGCTGCAGAGACCCCCAGTCCGAGAGACTAGACCGTGGTTCCTTCTCCTGGACTCTGAGGCCCTGCCGGGTCACGCTTCCACTCCACCATTGGCAGTTCCTGGCTCCTTCCCGTCCCCTCAGCAAATGACCTGGGTCCCCCTTCTCTCTCCTCCTGCCCCAGACCAGCAGGTTGGCAGGGGACACATCCCAGATGGGCACAAATCTCATCAGCGCTGGCCGTGGGCAGCAGGAACCAGCCCTCATTTATCCATGTAGGATGCTGCCGTTGAGTGTTCCCTGTTCTGTTCTGACATCCTGGGCATCTGTTTTTCTTGTCCCCTGAGAGCTGGCGGGTGGAGGGCAGACTAACTTCCACCCTCAGCCTCTGGAATGCCAGTCACCTAGCGGCTGGCCCATCAGGAAGCCCTCCCACATTAGCTGCAGAGTGGCCCTGGCAGACTGCCTGGCACCACTAGGAAGCCAGCCTGCCCTGGCCAGACCAACTGCAGGGCACTGGGCCAGGGCCACCAATGGAATGGGGGCCTCGGGTGATGGCACACAGCTCTGCCACGCCACCCAGCCCCAGTGTGGCAGCCCTGCCATGACGGGCTCCTGCGTGTAGAGACCAGTGATCTGTGCGCCCCAGAGCCATGTCCTCTCTGTGCCTCTCTGAGCTGCAGCGTTCCCTTCCTGCTTGTCCTGAGGGACAGGTGGTCTCTTGCTTCCTCCCAGGGCGCCCCCAGGGGAGCCGGGGCAGCATGATCGGGGTGATTAACGGCCAGGAGTTTGGCATGGCCTCCCTCAACACCACTGTGCGACAGGAGGCACGTTCCGGAGTCACCACCATCCGGAGCAGCATCAGTCCCATCCCTGCAGCCGTGGGTGAGTAGGGCCAGGCTGGCCCCTCCTCGAGGCACACTGTCCTGGCCCTCGGGACCCTCAGCACATGCTGGGGCAGAAGGGGGCAGAGACTGGCATAGGAGCTGGCACTTAGAGAGCTGCCTGCCCCCTGCGTAATCCCAGCTACCCAGGAGGCTGAGGCAAGAGGATTGCTAGTTTAAAGCCAACCTGGACCAATTAGGGAGAATCTGTCTAAATAAAACATAGGGACAGGTGGGGCTGTAGGTTGGTAGAGTGTACACTAGCACACGAGCCCCTGGGCTGAATCTACAGCACTGACCATGCCCAGGCACACGCATGCGCGCACACACGTGCACACACACACACACACACACACACACACACACACACACACACGCTGGGGAGGATTAAGTGGCACGGGCACCTGCCCAGTGTGGTTCCTTGGAAGCTGCCCAGCCTGGCCTTCTGTGTGTGCACAGTGGGCCGGGACTTGGGCTGCTATCACTCTTGGCTACTTCTCCTGCTGCAGGCCCTCGGGGAAGCATCTGGCCCAGGCAGGCATCTGGGCTCTGCACAATGGAGCCGGGTCATAGGGAGGCCGCGGAGGCTCTGCCCAGTTCAGGGCCCCAGCTCCCTCGGGCAGCGTCTCCCTCCACCCCAGCGGCGGGGCATGGGCAGGGCCCTGCCCTGGTCTGTGTCCAGGTGTCACGTGAAGGCCCAGGAGTGCTCCTTAGGGCAAGTGTCTGGCTGTGTTCAGAGTCAGTGATGTAGAACAGTCCTTCCTCTCCCGGGCCCTCCGGAAGTCGTCTGCAAAGCAGGAAAGGCAGATTCCACTCCACCCAGCTAATCCGTAGTGACAACCTGCAGAGTGCCAGCTCAGGTGGCCCAGTGGCCCTTACACTGCAGAACTGAGCTGAATTTCTGCAAGTCAGAGATGTTTCTTCAGACAGACTTACTCGTTTTCACAACTACTTCACAAGTAGAGTTGCCTTTGCCGTTTCCCTGGTACTGAGTGAATAACCGGAGCCAGTGACTCCAAAGCCTAGGCGAGCAGGGGGGCGGAGGGCTGAGCTGTCTGAGGTGGTGGGCAGCCACAAAAGGCTCTTGAGCAGGAGAGTGCCCACCCGAACGCCAGCCCTAACCTGGCCCCTGCGCCCCGCCCCATCCAGGACGTCTGATGCAGGTGCTGGTGGTCACCATTGCTCCCGTCTACTGGGCCCTGGCCGGAGAGAGTGGGGAGGCACTGAACGGCTACTCTCTGACTGGTGGCAGCTTCCAGCAGGATTCGCACGTGGAGTTTGCTACAGGTGAGCAGAGTCTCCCCAAAGAGGGCAGGAAGAGGCTGAGGTCTGGACCCGGGGCCTCTCCCCACAGTGACACTGGTGGGGTGGCTGGATTGCAGGCGAGCTGCTCCAGATGACACAGGTGGCACGGGGCCTAGACCCTGACGGGCTCCTGCTCCTGGACGTGACGGTTAATGGCGCCGTTCCCGAGGCCCTGGCCGATGCAGACCTCCAAGTGCAGGTGAGGAGAGGAAGGGCGTGCTGCGCCCGGCACCCCTCAGCACCAGGCTCTACCTTCCTACCCTGCACCTCTCCCGGGCTGCCCAGGGCTTGGAGGAAGAGGGAAGCTGCTGGCCCAGGGCTGCCCAGCACCATAGCCCCTGGGGTTGCATGGTTGAGGAGTGGAAACCCCAGGGCTACCCCTTCTCTCCAGGACTTCGAGGAGCACTATGTGCAGACAGGGCCCGGCCGGCTCTTCGTGGGCTCCAGGCAGCGCTTCCTCCACGACCACCTCCTGGGGCTCCTCCGCTGCAACCACAGCATCCAGTACGAGGTGGCGCGGGGCCCCCAGCCCCAGCTGGTGCAGCACTTGCGGGCCTCGGCTATCAGCTCGGCCTTTGACCCAGAGGCCCAGGCCCTGCACTACCAGCTCACCACAGCCCTGCAAGCCGGTGAGGCCATTTGTCTGTCTGTGTGTTGTCTCCACCCCCACTGCTCCAGCTCCAGCCGGCCAGGCTCAGGGCTCAGGACAGCTCGCCTGAGCTGGCCACCACCCGGCGCCACATCCCTTCCTGTCTCAAGTGCCAAACTTCAAGACTCCCACGTGGACCTCCAGCCCCAGGCTGCCCTACCAAAGCCCAGCCACACCTCACCTTCCTCTACTGAGGGTGCTACACAGAGGCCTCCTGGAACCCCCGGTGCCCCCACGACCTGTAGTCTCAGCAAAGGGTGCTGCCCGTAGCCTCACACTGGACGAGGGACAGTGGGACAGCACAGCACTGTGACCCGGCAGGCTCATTCCTGTCCCATCTGGCTGGGGCACCTGGTGGGCAGTGTCCAGGGCCTCCAGTCTAGGGGTTCCCACCTGCATAGAGGAGGATGGGTCTGCCCCATAGGATGCTACCTCTAAAGCTCATCTGGCTCCGGGGCCCTTACCAGGGTGGGCATCCTTAGGGTTGCTCAGGAGGTAACTTCTGACCTCTGGAACCTGTCCCCTGCTGCAGCCCCCGCCACCACCTTCACGCTTGCTGTCCACCACCCACTGTGGGCGACCCCATGGCTGCCCTCTGTGCTCAGCTGCTGGGTCCTGGTGACCGCAGTTTGGACATGTGGCCCCTGATTTCTACTTCAGTGGTTTCTTGTGAGTCTGCTCGGCTCCATGTGCAGGGAGACCTGGGCACAGTATGCACCCAGGCCCGTCCTGTGCCCATCACACACCAGGCCAGGGTGGGACTGGGCCCTGCCTCGATGGCGGGCTGGGGGAGGCCGTGAGCCGGCCGCGTGTCCTCAGAGTGGTCCCTTGCCTTGCAGAAGAGCAGGAGGTGGGCTGCCCCGTGGGCTTTGAGCCAGACCCCCGAGGAGCGTTCTGCATGGGTGAGCAGCCCCTGGGGCCTGTGTGCTGTGGCCGCCAGCTGCAGGGGGCCATGAGCAAAGGCCACAGCTCTGTCCCTCTGCAGACAGAGACGAGTGTGCGACCGGCCCCAGCCCCTGCTCCCATTCCTGTCACAACGCTCCAGGCAGCTTCTCCTGTTCCTGCCCCGCCGGCTTCGCCTTGGCCTGGGACGAGAGAAGCTGCAGAGGTGAGGGCTGGGTGAGGTGACTGAGCGGGCAGGGGCTGGGGACCTTCATGCAGGGCCTGGGACAGGCTGGGCCGGTCGGGGCTCAGGAGGCCTCGGGCCCCGTGTTCAGGCCGCCCTGCCATCTGCCCCAGATGTGGACGAGTGCTCGTGGGACGCCCATCCCTGCCGAGAGGGACAGCGCTGTGTGAACCTGCTCGGGTCCTACCGCTGCGCCCCTGACTGCGGGCTCGGCTTCCGGGCAGCGGCCGACGGGGCCGGCTGTGAAGGTGACAGGCGCAGGGTGACTGGCTGGTCACACTCCCAGGATCCTGGGAACCAATGGCTCAGCGGACAGGGCTGTGTGTCACGGGGACGCTGGGCTCTTGGGGCAGTGGAAGGAACCTCTGGCAGAGGGAAGGAGCACCGAGGGCAGCAGACCTGAGCTGGCCCCGAGCTCTGAGCTCTGACAGCTTCCGGTGCCCTTCCTGTGACCACGCTGCCCTCCCCGTCCCCATGCGTCATGGCTCAGTCCAGTTAAAACCCTTAGAATCCTTCCGGGTCCCTGCAGCTGCCTCAGATCGGGGCACCTGGCCTGAACCCTGAGTGCTGCCTAGTGACACTCGTCCAGCTGGAGATGCCCCTGGACTCCCCTTCCAGGGAACCCACAAAGACGCCCTCTCCTTAGCCCTTGTACAGTTGAGGAAACAGCCCCAGAGAGGAAGGACCGCTTGCCGGCACCCAGACTGTCCCTGCAAAGCCTGGCTGTTAAGCCTTTCCCTTCCTGTGGTCCGGAACCCCGCTGACCTCCCAACTGCGGTCCCCTGGGTCGCCATGCGCATGGGGAAGGGGACAGGAGGCTCGGGAGTGGAGCTCAAGACTAAAGCCCCGACTCCCCAGATGTGGACGAATGCCGAGAGCAGCTGGATGAGTGTCACTACAACCAGCTGTGTGAGAACACCGCAGGCGGGCACCGCTGCAGCTGCCCCAGGGGGTACCGGACCCAGGGCCCCGGCCTGCCCTGCCTAGGTATGGATGCCTGGCCCTTGCTGAGCCCTGGAGGTGGCCACTGGCTCTCAGGCAGTGGTGTTTGTGGCGACTTCTGAGACCTAGCGGGCCCCAGACCTATGCTGTACCCTCAAGCCACCCTTCCCTAGAGGCCGGGGAGAGGCAGGAAGGTGGTGTCATCGGGGTGGACCCCGGAGAGGCGCAGGGAGTGAAGGGGCCCAAGCGACCACCCAGAGCAGCGAGGCTGGATAGCTGGGGGGGCCCTCCGAGCACAGACTCAGGGCGAGAGGACACTGGCGGCACCACTGAGGGCTGGTGCACAGGAGCCTGGGCAGCGTGTGAGGCACAGGGCTCCCGGGAGGCCCGAACGGCTGCAGGCAGCAGCGAGCCTCGGGCTGCCCTGGGCACTGCTGGCCTCTCTCTGCAGATGTCAATGAGTGCCTCCAGCTGCCTGAGCCCTGCGCCTACCAGTGCCACAACCTCCAGGGTAGCTACCGCTGTCTGTGCCCACTGGGCCATACCCTCCTCCGCGACGGCAAGACCTGCGCCCCACTCGACCGGAGCAGGCAGAATGTGACCACTGTCAGCCACCGGGGTGGCTTGGTGCCCTGGTTGCGGCCCCGGGCCCTCATCCCTGGTGGCTCTTACCAGGCCTGGGTCTCCCTGCGGCCAGGGCCGGGAGCCCTGAGCAGTGTGGGCCGGGCCTGGTGTCCGCCTGGCTTCATCCGGCAGAACGGCGTCTGCGTGGGTAAGGCCAGGCCGTCACTCACACGGACGTACTCCTGTGTTATCTTGGGGCCCTGTGCTGGGCATGGGTAACCCCCAAGAGCTCAGGGGCACGGGGGTGGCCAGTGGGGCCGAGGTTAGCTTCCTCCCTGGGGCATCTCCAGGGGATGGACTGCTCTGACTTAGAGATGCTGACCGGAAAGGGTCTCCACACGTGTCCCTAGGAAGCCACTTTGAAAAACTAGAGTAAAGCAGTCAGGGAAGAGGGGCTGTTCCAGGCCTGAGGGCGGCTCTGCCGGGCTTTCGGTGGTCCCTTCCCTGGTCCTTCATAACAGAGGCTGACAGGGCGGTGTCTCCACCCTGGTCAAGTCCAGGGACTCCTCCTCCGCTGACCCTGCAGCCAGGGCTGGGTGGGGCCGTGGCTGGGCGGGGCCATGGTGGGGTGGGGCCGTGGCTGGGCGGGGCCATGGTGGGGTGGGGCCGTGGCTGGGCGGGGCCAGGCGGGGAGCAGCGGGCCGGCAGGTGGGCGTGAGGCCTCAAGCCTGTGAGATGCAGATTCGCTCTGCCCTGTCCCTACCTCACGCGCCATCAGACCTCGATGAGTGCCGGGTTCGGAGCCTGTGCCAGCACGTCTGCCGGAACACTGAGGGCAGCTACCAGTGCCTCTGCCCCTCTGGCTACCGCCTCCTGCCTAGTGGGAAGAACTGCCAGGGTAAGTGGGCAATGCCCAGATGTGGCGGGTCTCACCGACTCCAGAGTCTTGGGACTTGCCAGCCATCCCAGCCAGGCGGGACGGCTGACCTTGGCAGTGTCCCCAACAGCTCTTGGGCCTAAGCTCCTCCCTGCAGGCTGGGAATCAGGCTCCGCCCCTCACCCGCTGCATGTCGCGGGGAAGGGTGGGAGGACCTGCCATGTAGCCCACCGGCTGCAGGGACCCTGGGTGGAAGGTACAGCCAGTCCCTGGTGCAGCCCTTCGCTCCCCGGCTGTCCATCTGGGCACAGGGCTCTGGATATCCCCAAGAGGCTGCCATCACACCCGGCCAAGCCAACCCCTGGGACAGTGGAAGTGCCAGGGCCACTGGGCTGGCCTAACGCCAAGCCAGCTGAGGACAAGGGGACCGGGCACTGCCCACCTGGCTGTTTGGGGGAGCATTTCTGTCCTGCTTCCTCCCCTCCACCAATGCCATTCCTGGTTTCTGCCCTCACCCACCTGTGCCACCCAGACATCAACGAGTGTGAGGAGGACGGTGTCGAGTGTGAGCCCGGGCAGATGTGCTTCAACACCCGAGGCAGCTTCCAGTGTGTGGACACGCCCTGCCCCGACTTGTACCGGCAGGGCGCCAGCCCGGGGTAAGGAGGGCAGGGACTCTTCCTGGTGTGCCCTTGGGCTCTGCTCCATATGGCCAGCATGGTGATGAGGGCGGCACTGGGCCATACTGACAGGCCGGGCCGGGAGAGGACAGGGACACACCCCAAGCCCCAGATACAGAACCTGAGCTGCACCCCAGACCCAGAACTGAGACACACGCGCTGGAAGCATCTCCTCCTGCCACTCACAGGGGCCAGGGACTCTCACAGAGAGGCACGGGGGCCATGCCAGTGACCCCAGCCCAACGGAGGCTGAGGCAGGAAGGTGGGGCAATTCAGCCAGACCTTGTCTCAAAAAATGGGAAGGACTAGAGGTGTAGCTCAGAGGCAGAGCCTCTGGGTTTGGTCCCCAGTACCACAAAAATAAAATATTTAAAAGGGCACAGAAACTTGAAGGCTGGAGCCAGCAGCAGTGGGTGGGGAGTTCCTGGCACAGGGCGGTGCCCTGGGTCTTAAAAGCCCGAGCCTAGCGGGCTGGGTGGTGCAGTGCGGGGGCCCCTGGCAGGGCCTAACCCGCGCCTCTGAGCCTCGCCCTGCATGCGGCAGACATGAGCTGTGACTCAGCCACGGCCCGGCCCGAGGGCTTCGGCTGTTCTCTGGCCCGGCTGCCTGGGACTGGCCGAGGGCTTTTAGCAAGGGGGACTGGGACCTCGCCTGCTCCTTCGGGCCTGGCCCCTGCAGGCCGCGCATGCGGGGCGGGGCACACGGGGCAAACCGCGATGCAGTTGGCAATCGCGTCACTGTCTGTCTGTCTGTACGCCGGGCCGCAGGACCTGCTTCCGCCGCTGCTCACAGGACTGCGACGCCGGCGGCCCCGCCACGCTGCAGTACCGGCTGCTGCCGCTGCCCCTAGGTGTCCGCGCCCATCACGACGTGGCGCGCCTGGCCGCCTTCTCTGAGCCCGGCGTCCCCGCCAACCGCACGGAGCTCCGCGTGCTCGAGCCCGACCCACGCAGCCCCTTCGCGCTGCGCCCCCTGCGCGCCGGGCTCGGCGCCATCTACACCCGCCGCGCGCTCACCCGCGCCGGCCTCTACCGGCTCACCGTGCGCGCCGCCGCGCCGCGCCGCCACAGCGTCTACGTGCTGCTCATATCCGTATCGCCCTACCCGTACTGAGCAGGAGGTTGACCGGACGCCCCCTTCTCAGTCTCTCGCCTGAGTGTGTCAGCAGAGCTACGGTAAACAGCCTTCTGGCCCAGACTTTAAGGAGGCGCCTAGAGCGCAGGGTACGGAGGATCAGATCATGGGCAGGGCGGATATCGCCTGCCCCAGAGGTGCCCAGGCTTCCTGGAGCTGGCCAGGAACCAGGGCACCAGCACCTGGGGCAGGGGGACTGTGGGACCCATACATTGTACCTATCCACATCTGGCACTGTCCTCCTGAGCCCAGTCTGCCCTCAATATAAAAAGGAGCATTTCTAACCCCTGTGGTTTCTCTGTGTGCTCCTTTTGCCTCGGTAAGGAGGGATCTTGGCTTGAAGCATCCGTCCCCACCCTGTCTGATCAAGAGTTCAGGAGTCCAACTCCAGCAGACCCACTGCTCCAGACAGGGTGGGCCCAGGACCTCAGTAACTTCAATTTTCTATAAAGTAAGAATATTGTGTGTGGCACACACCCCTCATTCCAATACTCAGGAAGCTGAGGCAGGAGGGTTGCCCTGAGGTTCGAGGCTAGCCTGGCTACACAGTGAGTTCAAGGGCAGCCTGAACTACATAATGAGACCCTGGCTCAACAACAAAAAATTATGCATATCCTCCTGTAAACTTTCGTGCATCTCTAGATACTTAAAATCCCTACCTTGGGTTACGCCCCTGTAGATGATTGCTCCACTGCTGTTTAGGAAGTTACATCGGGAAAAGTGTCCACGAATGTTTAGTGTAGACACAGCAACAGGGGCCCTGCCTCACACGCCAGGCACAGCACAGCCTGCTGGCAGCCCGCACGACCTCCTCCCTCCTGCGGGCCTTTGGTTGTGCTGTCCTGGCTGCCTCGATGTCCTGAATCAACTCAAAAACTGTTGCCTTTTGGTCCTTTTGGCCTTGGGAGGAGCTGGAAGTTGCAGGGTGCCAGATCCGGTGACTGAGGTGGATACGGACCCGCTGTGTGTTTTTACGAGCTGCCTTTCTGTTGAGTGACGTCAGCAGCAGTGTTTACAGCATTTCTGATCACACCTCCTAAAGGGTGTGCTCATAGAAAGTGGGTGATTTGGGTGGCATTAATAGCAACGCGTCAGTAATAATTTTTACAGACTCACCATGCGTTTTGGTCCCATTGGAGTCCCCAGCGGGCGGGTGCACAGTCTGACCTTAGGTGGAGTCCAGGGCTGCTTGCCTCCACTCCTCGGCCATTTCTTTCCTTCCTTGGCTGGTGACAGGCCTGCCCGGTGACCTCCCTGTCCCAGCTGCCCCCAGACACAGCCCGGGGCGCCGTGTCCTCTGTACGTGGTTCTGGGGCCGAGGGTGGCACTCTCTGATCCTGGCTCAGTGTGACATCTCCTCCCATTCCCTTCTTTGGGCCACCAGTAAAGTCCTCTGAGTTATTTCCTGTCCCCGTGGGTGATGGCCAGACTAACAGCAGTGCTGGGGGCAGAGGACATCTCTGTCTTGTTTTCCAAAGAAAGAAGCTTCAGAAGGGGCAAGACCCAGTTATTGATTAAACTGGGAGCCTGATCTGGCCTGGTCACGCTGCCCAGGGCACGCTGCTCTCAGAGCCTGTCTCTTTATGCCTGAGTTTGCAGCCTTTTCTTGAAGCCTTTCCTGCCGCAAAGGCCAGATAGGAAATCTTTCCAGCTCTGGAGACATCCAGTCTCTGTCACTTCTGACCTCTGCCTTGGAGGAACAGTTGGAGCTTCAAACACCACGCAAGCAGAAGAGTGTGCTCTGTTCCAATAAAATTATGTGTAGATGCTTCATGTGTTGAGTTCATTATCATCTTTTCATGTCATGGCTTTTTTTTGTTTTTTGTTTTTTGTTTTGAGACAGGGACTCATTATGCAGTTCAGGCTGGCCTTGAACTCACTGTGCAGCCCAGGCTGGCCTCCATCTGCTGGTGACCCTCTTGCCCAGCCGGTTCAAGTGCTGTGACCACAAGTGTGCACCACCATACCTGGCTTATTTTTCTTTTGCTATTTTCAAACCACTTACAGTGGAAAAGTCATTCTTAGTTTGCACACAACTTTTTACAAAAATAGGCCTGGTCTGTGCTTTGTGAACCTGCTGCTTTAATCCTGCTGGAGGTGGGAGTGCGGAGGAGGGCGAGGGCCTCCGCAGGGCCCCACAGACCCCGCTGTCCAGAGCTGCTCTCCTGGGCCTGGGGTCAGAGCCCGAGCTCAGCCATCGCTGGGCTGTTAATTTTTTATGGAAGCAGAGACTTTGTAGCCCAAGGGGAAAGGATGATCGCAGAGTTTTGAGACTGGCAGAGAAGGGTGCCAGCTCCTCTCTTCCCCTACAGTCTGCTCCAGTGTCCCAGCCTTTTGGATTGGTAAAACTACCATTTGTTGAATCTCTCTGTCCAGTGTCTTCTGAACTGAGTTTATTTTACGCTCTTCATATTGCAGATTGCTAAGTCAAATAGACACTGATAGGCAGTTGGAAAACGGCCAGGTCGGAGATAGCCCAAGATGAGACAGTCCAGGCCTGCGGTCAAGGGCTGAGTCGATAGAAACCAGGCTCCAAGATGGAGACACAATGGCTAGGTGGGGCCTCCCTAGAGATAGCCCAAGCTGGTGCCAAGCTCTAATCACAGACAGGGCCTTAGATCCTCCACGAGAAAGCACACACAAAGACACGGTGAGGCAGAGACCCAGAGGCGCAGGCTCCTGTGGGCCCCAGCGCTACAGCTGCTCTTTGCCCCGGAAGTTTTTCTCCCATTAGATCTGTGTCAGCTAAGCGGCCCCTGCAAACCCTACAGGTTGATGATAGCTGGACCCAAGGTTCCCTGTGACGTGATCCTGCTGTGTCGAAGCCCCTAGGCAGAGCCTCAGTGGCCACCCAGGGCCCCTCACGAACTTTCTCTAGAGTGACCTTTTCCTGCCCCTCGGCCCCCGCTCTCTGACAGGTTGGGAGTTACTTCCCTCTAACACGAGGATTTCCAGAGGTGAGAAGTGGTGTCCGCAGGTCACCAGAAGGGGTCTGGGGCAGTGGGGCCCTTGTCTGAGCACGCACAGTCTGGAGAAGAGAAGAACTCTGTGAGGTGTCCCCAGAGAATGACACGGAGGCCAGGGGCAGGGTGACGGGCTGGGACTTGCGGAGTTACAAGGAAGAGCGGTGGGGCGGTGCCACACACCTCTGTTCCAGCGCTTTAGAGGCTGAGGCAGGATGATGGCAGCTTTGAGCTGGCCGCAGCAGTTGAGCAAGTTGGCCAGACTTTGTGTAAAACAAACAAATAGGCTGGGGTTGTAGCTGCGCGCGA
The DNA here is from genome assembly GCA_004026965.1 of Petromus typicus. Classification (NCBI taxonomy): domain Eukaryota; kingdom Metazoa; phylum Chordata; class Mammalia; order Rodentia; family Petromuridae; genus Petromus; species Petromus typicus. The sequence goes on along the minus strand of PVIR01007900.1, from coordinate 47,298 downwards.
AGGCCTGCACACCCACAGCAGCCTGCGCCAACGCCCAGAGGGGTGTCTGCTGTCATTGGCCGAGGGCCGTCCAGCCACCACCCCCTGGTGTCACCAGCCTCTCGTGTCACTGACCCAGGCGCCTCTGCACATGGGGAAAACAGCCCTGCAGGTCACTCATTAAACTCTGAGGTGGCTTTTTCCAGGAACCTCACAGCTGACTGTGTCCCCCTGGACGGGCTGGAACCTGGGGTGCAGTGGGAGGTAAGGTCACACTGTGTTCCAGGGACCGCTGCCCAGGCCTGGGTCGTGGCAAAGTGGCCTTTGGGGCCAGTGGGAGGAGCTGGAGGCTGAGGGCTCAGAATCTGCGCTCAGGGCCGGGTGGTGCAGCGCCCTCGGCCAAGGCAGTGCTCAGGCTGTGTAGGGATTCTCGAGATCCGTGCAGACAAGAGGGCAGAGAAGTCAGTCTGCGCTTGTTTTATTTTTGTGTTTTGAGACAGGGTCTTGCTGTGTAGCTCAGGACAGTCTTGAACTCACTGTGTAGCTCAGGCTTGAACTCATGGCGATCCTCCTGCCTCAGCCTCCTAAGTGCTGGAGTATGAGGGTGGGAAGGTGGTGAGGTGCCTTCTGCAGGGGCCCAGGTAGCGCAGGCTAGGGAGCAGTGGGGGCGGGACCGGGCTTTGTGCTCCTCCATCAGAACCTGGTGCAGAGTTCGGGCCACCTCTCCAGGGGCAGCAGGGGTCAATACGGAGTAGTAGGAAGGAGTCCGACCCGGGGCTCGAGCCAAGGGGTCTGTGTTGGTGACATGGCAGGCAGGGGCCCAGAAGGGGCTTTGATTTGGAGAGTGACAGGGCTGGCAAAGTCTTCTTTACAGATCATTCCATTCACCAGCATTTCACGAGGCATCGCTAAACCCTGTTTTAAATAGTAGCTATCATATCATTCTCAGCATCCCTGAAAACCAACAGTAATAATTTCCTGTCAGTGTTCAAATTCCCGGCTCATAAAATTTTTCTTTTGTACTTAAAAAAAAAGAGTCCAAGCCAGCATGGTGGCCCATACCTGCAATCTCAGCAGTCAGGAGGCTGAGGTAGGAGGAACACAGTGAGTCGGAGGCCAGCCTGGGCCACACGGTGAGTCCAGAGCCAGTCTGAATACATAGCAAGACCAAAGCAGAGATTCTGCCCTGGGAGAATGAAAAAACAGCTTTTCAACACTCCTAGGTATATGTACATCACATTGTCTTAGACATACACTTCTGCTTTAAACTCACATTTAAATTCAGTTGAATGAAGATAATCTCAAGAGGTAATTTCCTATAAACTGATCCATCATGAGCAAGAGAATTGCTTGTATATACAGCAATGTGTTTTTAAATAATTTGAGGGCTTATGTTTTGTGGTTGGGGGGATTTAGGAACTTATAAATAGAGACAGACCATGTTTGTGGGTTCAGAACTCAGTGTTGTTAATACGCCCACTTCTCCCAAGCTGACATATCTTTGTTACAATAGCCAGTCAAGACCCCAGCAGGCTTCTCACATAAACTCCTCCACTTCTCCTCGTGTGCACAAGTGCCTGGGATTTAGCTCAGTGGTTCCGGCGCCTGTCTTGCAAGTGCAAGGGCCGGGGTTCGATCTCCGGTAACCACATAACAATACTGGGTGTGGAGACTCACGCCCAGCAGCAACCAGTACCACATACCACAGTGCTGGGTGTGGTGGCTCACGCCTATAATCCCAGCACTCGGGAGGCAGAGGCAGGAGGATTGCTGTGATGTGAGTCTGAGGCTGAGCTCAGGGCCAGAGTGAACTACAAAGCGAGACCCTGTCTCAAAAAAAAAAAAAAGCAGACGTAACAGGAGTATGAAGGACCAGTGTTAGAGCAGAGGACCTGCCCTACAGTTTAGGGTGCCACGGCCAGGCAGGAAGTGGGAGAAATAAGGGAGCAGGGCAGAGCGATGGGTCAGGCCTGCGTTCACATGGCAACTCACTGCGAGAAAGGAGTCCACCAAGTTAAGTGGGAAAAAGTCTTCCCTGTTGCTAAAACGACTAGAAATTGATAATGGAAAATAGTAAACTGTCACATAGGGGAAGTATGACCTATCTGGATGTGTGCTTTTTGTTTTACTTTGGTTTGGTTGGGTTTGCTTGGGACAGCATCTTACTATGTAGCCGGGGCTGGCCTTGAACCTATGAAGATCCTCCTGCCTCAGCCTCTCAAGTGCTATAATTACAAGCATGCACCACCCTGTCTGGCTATGGTTTGTGTTTTTAAAGAACTCTCTGGCCTGGCTTTCATGAGGCCCTGGGTTCAATTCCAGGTGCCAGCAAAACAGCCAAAGCCTCTGTGGCTATTGCAGGGCAACTGAACTAAGCAGGGAAAGCAGAAGCCGAGCTGAGTCAGACACAGCGCCGCCCGGCAAGGCGGACCGGCTTGAGAGGTGGAGGCGGGAGCAAGGGCACAGCCCCGACATAACTAAAGACATGAACATCCGAGAGCATGGAACTGCCTGCCTTGCTTCTCCACCTGGCTGGGCCCAGGTGCTGCAGTGCTCTTAGGGTCTCCATCTGCTGGGAGTCCCTTACCTTGAAGGGGACAGAGGAGCCCTGGCCTGGGCACGGGAAGGGGGCAGGGTGAAGGTCAAGGGTCACCCGCCCAGACCCAGGGTGCCGCCTGCTGCTCCATGCCTGGGCCCTTCCCGGGTGGGTGCCCCTCAGTCACCAGTGCCTTGCGTCAGGAAGGGACAACACCTTGGCCCAGAGCCATTTTGGCAACACAGACTAAGGGTCCCTGAATCTGGAACCTGGGTGTGAACCTTCAGCTCCGAGCTGAGCTGGAGAGTGGATTGGGCCGGAGATTTGGGCGCTGGGTTCTGGTCCTGTGGTGTCGCCTCCAAGCTTCGAGGTCTGGGAAAGACGCAGCCACGGTCTTGAGTTCCGGCCTGCGTCGTGGGATGACGGAACAGCCACTGCACGGGGCCAGTTTGCAAAGATGGATGCTCAGGAAGAGACCTAAGCCCTGCCCTCGCCAGCTGCAGCTGAGAAATGGAGGCTGCTGTGGGGAGCCATCACCCAAGGCTATTGCTCCCTGCTTCCTCCTGGTCCTATGGAAGGGCCAGCTCTGGGCCCCTGGCACCCAGATCCACCTGGCTCACCAGGGTCTTGAGCAGTGGCTTGGTCTGCAGTGCGGAGGCGATGCTTCCTCCAGGACTCAGCTGTTGCTAGGCACTGGCCGCAGGGCTGGGACGGGCACTGGCAAGTGGCAGGACGCAGTGCCTCATGGTGATTCAGGGTTACACCGGGCAGAGCGTGGGACTGCCACCTGCCCTAGGTTTGGAGCTGGCTGAGGACTGGGCCACAAGCCCCTGGGGGGTGTCTTCCCCGGTCCTGCGAGTGTCATCCCCGGTCCTGCTGGGTCACTGGGTTGCAGGGCAGGGGCCTCGTGGCCTGCAGACCTCACTGGGAAACTGCTGATGTAACATTCTCCTGCGGGCCATGCAGCCCTCACAACTCCCCATCTCGCTTTACAAGCCAGAGGCATCACCTCGGCCGGCCTCAACATTCCCTGCTGTCCAATGGGCCAGCGGCGGCGGCGAGTCTCTTGCTCATCACTTAGTGGGAGCCTTTGGGAACTTGGTCAGGTGCCAGGGTCTGAGTGGGGGGGAGGGGCTCTGAGGGCCGAAGGCGTGGGAGGCCGGGCACCGGATGAAAGCGGGGACCCAGCTCTCCGAGCCTAACCAGCTTTCAGCACCTCAGAGCCTTGGAACGCCGTCCAAGCGCCCTGAGGGCAGGCTCTTACGAGACGGCTGCAATCACCCTGCCAGGGGCGCGGGGTTCGCGCCTCCGCCGCGGTCCGAGACACCCCGGGGAGGCGGAGCTGGCGTCGGGCCTGGCGCGGCCGGGCAGGGGGCGGAGACCGGGAAGGGGCGGAACCCGGGAGATCTGGGCTCGGGCCGCCCACCGCAGGTGGCGCCGGCTCTGAGCGGCTGGCGGCGGGGGCCCGGCCCGGGCGGGGCCTGTCGCGCGCGCCCCCACGTGCCCAGTCCCCGGCCCTGCCCCCGGCTCGGCTCTGTGTTTATAACCCGGGGCGCGCGCCGCTCCCGGCCCTGCTCCGCCGCCTGCCAGCCGGGTAAGGATCGCCGGCCCCTCGCGCTCCCTCTCCCTAACCTGGTCCCCCTTCTCCTCAGTCCCCACGGGACCCACAGCCCGGCGTGCCCTGGCCGGGCAGAGCAGGAGGGAAGGAGGCGGACGCGGGGCCCCTGTTGCGCACACGCGTGGAGACCGCATGCCGGTCCCGGAGCTGGGGTTGGGCCGACCAGGCCTGGTGTCCCCTGTGTGGACCTAGGTTTCTCGAATCCGGCTTCCCCAGAGTCCAGAGTGGGCGAGGGCGTTCCGCCCCATGCCCCGTCCGTCTCCACCCCGCGCTCTGGGAGAGTTCCAGCCTCAGCTCAGCCTCTGGCTCCCGAGGACTCGGGTACGTTGCTTTTTCCCCGAGCCTCAGTTTACCCTGAGCTTGTGAGCACTGAGACTCTGGCGACCTGTCCCAGGGCTTAGGGCAGAAGGTCCCCATGCCTTGGGGGAGATAGCTCTGTCTGGTCAGGGAACCTCCCTGCCCATTTTCCCGAGTCCTGCGCTGGGCACCGGGGAGGAGCCCCTCCGGTAAACTCAGTCTCTGGGCTTTATCGTCCTGGACCCCAGCGGCGGCCACAAGGTCACCGAGAAGGCGTCTCCCTTCCTGCAGGGCCTCCTTGGTCCCTGGTGCAAAGCGGGGCGCAGGTGTCTGGGCAGGAGCAGACCTGTCCCTTTCCCGGGCCACTCCGGGAGCCTGAGCTTTGATCGCCCCCGCCCCCAGCTCCAGGCCAGGTCAGGCCTTAGGCTCATTTCTCCTCTGTCCTGGCAATGCCGCTGGCGCAGCCTGACCCTGGGGCTCAGGACACATTTGGACGAGAGGCCAGCCAAGGAGACAGTCGAGGCAGAAACCGAGACAGGGCAGCAGGAGTCTGCCCCAACTCCCCTCGCCTACCCTCTGGTCCCTGGGGGAGCCCGGACTCCGAGTTCCCATGCCCCTGAGCAGGGCACCCTCAGGACCCGCAGGTCCCCACATCTGGCTCTTGCCCCGGCTCTGTGGAGTCCTTCACCCCAGGATCCCAGGGTGGGGAGCTCTGCCCGGCCCACCTGCTGCGCCAGCACTTTACTGGCATAGCCAGGCACCCTGCGCTGATCACACAGCCTGAAGTGAGCCATGGGCACCCGCGTGGAAAGAAGTGCCAGGCTGGAATTCAGGGGTGAAGGCTCTGAGTTGCTCAGTAACACCCTGGCGGAGTTGAGCTTCAGCCCTGGCTCAGTCCTTGGCAGGGCAAGTCCTGCCCCAGATTCCAAGGCCAGAGAGTAGACACTCTGTGACAGCAGAATACACGTTGTGCTCTGTTCCTGTGACCAAGTGTGCCTAGAACATTTGAGCGTCTCTCCCCAGGACCTGCTGAGACCTTCGTCTCATTCCCTTCTTGATACTTCCGGAGCATTTTCATTAAAACAAGAGACCCAACTTGCTGGCAATGACAGTTCTGTCAAATCAAAGTTTAGGCCAGGCCCCATAGAAGGAACATGCGCCGCCTCCTGGTGAATCGTGGGATTACAGCCTGACTATGGGACACAAGTCTGCAGTGTAGGAGCTGAAATCCTAGAAAGAGGAACCCCAGCCTGAGCTAGACTGTCGCGGAGGGCTGGAAGGAGGTGCGGAGGCCGGACGTGGGCAGAGCGGGCAGGTGATGAGTCCTGGGCTGTGGCCTGTGCAGCCTGTGAGGAACTGAGGGGCCACGGAGCGGAAAGCAGCGCCTCTTGAAACCACCGTGCAGCATGCGGCTCCCTGGCTCCTCACCCCACCGGTGGTCGTCCATCTGCCCTGGGGCTGAGGTTTGAGGCACCCCTGACATTTGAGAGCCGAGGGAGTTTCTTTGGTGCCCAGGGAGTGCCCAGGCCGGCTAGCCCATGTCTCCTGGGCGCTGGCCACAGAGAATACCCCCTGGCTTGCCGACCGAGGCGCCTTCCCCCCCCCCCCAGGTGTCTGTGCTGCCAGAGGCCATCTCACTGGCCTTGGGAGCAGGGAGGTGACCACACATGTCTTCGAGCTGGAAAAACCTGCCCCAGGCTCTTCCTGGACTGTGAAAGGCCTGAAGAAATCCGAGCCTTGGGGTGTTCCTCAGGAAGGAAGCCCCAGTGTCCACAAGGCTTTTCCATTGTGCATCTGGGAAACTGAGGCCAGAAGAGTGGGGACTTGGTCAGCGACAGCGTGGAGCCTCGTTCTGTGGGGCCTCGCTGAGTGGCAGCCCTCAGCTCCTCCCCTGAGCTGCTGCTGCCTTTGGTGGCAGGTCTTCCTCACCCCTGATTTGCAGAGGAGCTTGGGAAGCTGTCGAGTCCTGAGTCTGGGCCTGCAGAGAACACTGTCCCTCAAACCCAGGTCTCAGCTCCAGTTAGATTCTGCCCCGGAGGTCAGCCTGGTCGGCAGCTCTCCCAGGCCCAGGGCTGAGAGAGGCGGCTCCCCTGCCCGCTGGGAGCTGGGAGCAGAGGTGACGTTAGCTTTGTGTCACAGTGCATCATTTCCAAGCCTGCCTGCGTGCCTCTAAATGCCCACACGGGCGACAGGACATACATGTGCACGTGCAGAGATACCTATTGTGCAAGCCCGACATGCCATGAGTCCACATGTGACACATGCTCGTGTGCTGCCTCAAGGACACACTCCCAGCACAGGCGTGTGCAGGCTCAGGGCACACTCCAGTGCCTGCCCTGGCACACGTCCCCAGAGCCACATCGGCTGGCAGGCAGGAAGGGCTCCCGGCTTCCGAGTGAGCGGGACCTAGCCCCACATTTCCAGGGGGCCCCGCCCTCTTGTTTTCAGGGGAGAGTGGCAGTGCTACACCAAGTGCCTGTCACACGTGCTGGGGGACAATCTGTGTCCCGGGGGCTCAGAGCCAGTAGAGCGGGGGCGGTTGGCTTTCACCTTGTTCCCTCAGCTGGAGGACAGGTGGACCCCTAGGGCTGGGCAGGGCGAAGCTGCTCTGACTGGCACTCCCCCTCCCTTCCCCAGCGCCCCCTCTTGGCACCTTGAAGTTCCCCCAAAGAGCTCAAACTTGAGGCCACATCCATTCCTCTTGAGCCCTGCAGCCTCGTGCACCCCGTATGCCGAGAGACCCCAACTTCACCTTGCCCAGCCCAGACAGGGCAGCCCAGCCGAGAGTCTGAGTCCTGGCTCTGCAGCTTACCAGCCCAGCGCGGTCTCGGGCAAGCTTCTTAACCTGAGCCTCAGTTTCTTTGTCTTTAAAATGGGAGGCTGGAGGGGGCAGGGCTGGGCTTATGTTGGTCAGCTGTGTTTAATATCAGGATGATAAATGCAATGGGACACGCCGCTTGCGCTGCTCGACAGGCTCCCTCGTGCGTGCACACAGGAGCAGGGCCTCGAAGCCCTCCCTGGAGGCCCGCCTGCCCCTCCCTGCCATCTCTGCGGCCCGGCGGGCTGTCCTAGCGCAGAGGGCAGGGGCTCTGGTGGTTCCCGCGATGCTACGCCAAGTAGATGAGCCAATGTTGCCTTTGCAGGGTGGTTCCTGAGTAGGGAAAACAGACCGTGGACACCCGGAAGCTGCGCCTCTGGCCTCAGGTACTTCCTCCCGCACCCTCTCCCTCCTTTCCTCCATCCTCGCTCTGGTTGCCGGGCTGCGGTTGCCATGGCTCCAGGGTCAGGACCTGCAGAGTCACGCAGCTGGCCAGGGACTCCGCTCGGCAGTGGTGGCAGGAGTGTGCTGGAGACCCAGGGAACTCGCCGTCCAGGCACACTGTCCGCAAGGCTCACGGGGCGAGCCGGGCGTGAGGGGGTGGAGATGCCTGGGCCGGACCCCGCCCTGCCAGTCAGGCTGTGGGCCTGGGTCCCGATGTCCCCTGCTACCTGCTCAGTCCTCTATGACCTTGGGCAGGTGACCTTGCCTCTCTGAACCTCTGTCCTCTTTAGTTGGTGCAGTAATAGTACTCACCGGGGAGCCAGGTGACCAGGGCGGGGGCCCGGGGCCGATCTCTGAGACAGGAGGTCATGGCGTCTGCTGGAAGCTTCTGTGCAGCCTAGGAGAGGCGGAGGGTGGGAAGTACAGGGGCTGCTGCAGGGGACAGCTTGTCACCTGTGACCCCAGGCCCCAGGTGCAGAGCATTCTGCCTCCACCTGCCTCCTTTCCTGCTGTGGGCCTGAGCGTCTCCCCCTGCACACTGGGGGAGCTGATGGCAGAGCAGAGCTCTTGGAGGTGCCGGGTCCGCCTGGGTATCAGAGCCCGACGAGCCTGGGCCTGTTGTGCTGAGAGTCTTGCCCGCATGCTGCTGTCTTGTGCCCCGGAGCTCCCCAGGGTCAGCGTGACACACTAGGTCTGAAAGGCGTAGATTAGCTCCGTGAAAAGTTCTGGGAGCTTCCACACAGTATTTCTAGTTACATTATTTCTCCTGGGAAATTCCACTCAGCGCTGGTCCATTTGAGTTCCCCAGATTGGACCCGGCTCCAGATCCTGTCCATGATGGAGTTTGGGGAGCTGCCCAGGCCAGGCGTCCCCAGATTCCAGCAGGGTTAGATCCTGGGCTCCCATTTGCTCTGTGACCCTGAGCTGTCCGTTCTGTGCCCTTGATCAGGACCCTCCTAGTGCCACCCTCTGCCTTACTCGGTGGGGATGACAGTTCTTACTGTGTGGGGTTCTGGCAGGGTCGGTGATGCACACGAGACCCCTGGCCAGGGCTCAGGCCCCACCCCGCCCGCCTCCATGTTCCTTTGCCCAGCCTGGCCCTGATGCTGCCCTCCTCCGCAGGTGGCGCAGGGTCCAATGTCACGCCAGAATTGCTGGCTGGGAGCTTCTGTGTGGCCAGGGAGAGGCGGGGGGTGCCCAGGCCAGCGAGGATGCAGGGAGTGGGCCCTGTGTCCCACCTCAGGAGCAGCTCGCCCGGGGCGGGCACCGGCCCCCTCATAGCCCAGGGGCCCGAGGTGAACCCAGTCTCCCGTCTGCTCCCCAGACGTGATGTCCGGCAAGGGCTCCGTGGTTCTGGCCTACAGCGGCGGCCTAGACACGTCCTGCATCCTCGTGTGGCTGAAGGAGCAGGGCTATGACGTCATCGCCTATCTGGTAAGGAGCCCAGTCTCCTGTCCAGACGCCTGCCCACCCGTGTCCTCTGCCCGTCTGCCCAGCTGCCTGCTGTGCAGCCTTGAATTGGAGCTGGGGAAACGGCCTCCCTCTGGACCCCTTGCTTTCTTCATCTGTAAAGTGTGCATCTGTCTGTCTGTCTGTCTGTCCAGTCATTTAGGTGGCTCTCGGAGCAGGGAGGGGTGCAGGGAGGCCCAGCCTGGGACTCGGCATGCAGCCCTCCCCTCCCGAGACCCCAGCAGCGTCCAGCAACTCATTAAAGGTCACAAAGGCCACAGTTAGATGGTCTGTGCCATAGCAGCCTCCACCCCCGGGGCCCCTGGCAGTCGGCCCTGATCAAACTGGTCTCTTCTGACGACCACAGAAAGGGACCCTGTGTCCCTCGCTGCCTGGCTGTATTCAGGGTACAAAATCTTTTTTTTGAGACAGGGTCTCACTTTGTGGTTCAGGCTGGCCCTGAGCTCAGCCTCAAACTCACATCACAGCAATCCTCCTGCCTCTGCCTCCCGAGTGCTGGGATTACAGGCGTGAGCCACCATGCCTGGCACTGTGGTATGTGGTACTGGTTGCTGCTGGGGTGAGTCTCCATGCCCAGTATTGTATGTGGTTACTGGGGGATCGAACCTGGGCCCTTGTGCTTGCAAGACAGGCGCCGGAACCACTGAGCTAAATCCCCGGCCCCAGGGTGCAAAATCTAGAAAATCAGCTCAAACCAGCCTGAGGGGAAAAAAGAACCAGGAACAGCTCCAGGTGCATACGCACATGCACATACATGCACACCCATGCACACACACATGTGCCCGGCTCACAGAAGGAGAAGCCAGCGGAGGACGGCTCCAGCTCTTCTCCAGCTCCATTGCTGCACATGCGCACGGCCTCTGCAGGGCAGCTGGGGTTGCCTGCAGCACCCTCACGGCTGTGGGTCCCCGGAAGGGACCCCAGGTCAGGGCTCCTGCTCCCCTGGAAGGACAGGGTGGCATGTGTGATCCAGAGGGTCAGGAGTTGGCTGCGGCCTGCCCCTTGTTTTCAGCAGGGGAGACTGAGGCCAGGGGGTGGGGGTGGGGAGGGGGGAGCGCATTGCTCGCAGTCACCACCAAGTGGCAGCTGCAGGGCTGAGTGGACCCCAAGGGCCTATCTGCGGGCTCTTCTCGTGGAGAAGCTGCACCCAGCGGCTGGGCCCGGTGAGGTCACAGTGCAGAGACCCAGGCCCGAGCCAGCAGTGTCCAGACACAGGCGACAGGAAGCTGAGGTCAGGGCCCAGGTGGCAGGCACAGGGCTGCCACTCAGGTGCTCAGGAAAGCAGGCACTTCCTGTCCAGGAAGTTGCTAGGCGGGCACTTCCTGCAGTGTGGACTTTGTGCCAGTTTGGGGCAGACACGCGAGGAGCTGTGGAGGGGTGGGAAGCCTGCGGCACAGGGCCATGTCCAGCAGCCTGGGTGCCCGCCAGCGCCTGGCATCCCACTCTAAGCACACAACCCCCCCCCACCCCGTGCTCCCCGCTGCTCGCCGTGACCTTGGCTGGGAAGTGGGATCGCTCGCCCAGGGCCGGGCTGCTGCGTGGAGCTTCTGGCTCTCCGCCCCCCTCTCGTGTCTTTCTCTGGGCTCACCAGCTTCCCCGCTCCTGCTCCCCAGGCCAACATCGGCCAGAAGGAGGACTTCGAGGAAGCCAGGAGGAAGGCACTGAAGCTCGGGGCCAAAAAGGTACGAGGGGGACGCGGGTTGGGGCCGCGGCTCCCAGGCCACACGGCGCTGCACTGTGAGTTAGATGTGTCCTCGCTGATGCCGGGGCCCGGCAGGGGAGGAGCAGAGCGACGGAGCCAGGGCAGCGCTGAGTGACACAGAGGGGACTGCTGTGAAAGGCACCGGCCCCTCACTTCCTGGCCACGTTCCACGTTTACTGTCCTGCACGTCACATCAGAGTCACCCAGCGTCACTGTCCTGTTTTTCTTCTCCAGCATGGAGCTGAGCCCAGGACCTTTGCACTAAACCACATCCCTACCCCTTCTTCAATTTTTAAATTTTAAGATGGGGGGCTCCTGCTGAGTCACCCAGACTGGGCTCAAATTTGTGATCATCCTGCCTCAGCCTCTCAAAGTGCTGGGACTGCAGACATATGCACCCAGCTCTGCGTTTGCTCTTGTGCCACCCCTGTCACAGTGAGTGAGAAGGCCAGTCGTGTCTTAGGATTGCTATAAACATCTCCCTGGAGGGGTCGATGTTTTGAGAGTGGCTCCTCAGGACCCAGCCGCGGCACTGTTTACATGTGGCTGGCCTTTCCTACCGAACCCACAAGCTCTCCCTCCTCCCCCAACCTGGCAAATGTCCCCAGATCGTGTCCAGGCATCGCTAGGTGCTCTTGAGGAGCAACGCCTCCCTGGTGGAGAGCTGCTGCTCTGAGTCTTAGGTGGTGACTGAGTTTCGTTTTGTTTTGAACGATATTTGAACTTCCCGGTTTCAGTGGATGACGTCTTGGGATTGATTAGACATGTCTGGGAGGGGAGAGTAACCGCGCGGTTTGTAGGAATCGGCGATGTCTGCTCCAGCTGCAGAAGAAACAGTGGAGGCGCGGGCTCCGTTTGCTTTGTCCTCTGAGCAGCCCCCGCCCCCTCACGGGCCCTGTCTGCAGGTGTTCATCGAGGACGTGAGCAGAGAGTTTGTGGAGGAGTTCATCTGGCCCGCCATCCAGTCCAGCGCACTGTATGAGGACCGCTACCTGCTGGGCACCTCCCTCGCCAGGCCCTGCATTGCTCGCAAGCAGGTGGAGATCGCCCAGCGGGAGGGAGCCCAGTATGTGTCGCACGGTGCCACAGGGAAGGTGAGGAGGCATGAACAGGCTGTGGGGCCGGGGGAGGGCGGGGGCCCTGTGGCTGGGGCCGGCGTCAGAGGCCACACCCTGGGACCGTGTGGTGTTCAGCTGCCCTCTGGATTTGTCAGATCCCAGCAAAGCTCCTGGCCCCTTGGGAGGCTGAGGCAGGAGGAGCACACATTCTAGCCCCCCCTTGCCATTGACTTTCTGAGCCTCGGTTTCTTCATTTGCAAAATGGGAATAGGAATATGGCTGTGCCTGTGTACCTGGGCTTGTAGCAGTACCCCATGCCCTCACTGCCACCCACACAGTGTCGGCCTCTGTCTGTCCCTGTGTGCATCCCTCCTGTGTATAAGGACACCTGTCGCCCTGGATGGAGAGTGCCTATCCTGACACCCTCATCTTCACTAGACCCCTGTGAAGACCGAGTTGGGCCACATTCTGTTTCGGGGTTTGTTTTTCTTTTTTGAGATGGGGTCGTACCATGTGGTCCTGTGCTCACACTCATGGCAATCGTCCAGTCTCAGCCTCCCAAGTGCTGAGATTATGGCCAGGCCTTTGAACCCATCTTTTTGTGCAGCCCCCCCCCACCATGTGAACAGAATACCCCACTGTGGTGCCCCAGTCCCGCCCTCCCTAACAGCGCCAACTGCCTCGAACTCCCAGAGCTAGTGGGCATCGTGCCAGTGGGCCAGCACGGGAACTGGCTGCTTCACTGCGTGGCAGCCCGCAGGGCATGACCCCTTGGCGCTGGGGCTCATGCCCGACGCTGGGCTTGCTGAGTGGGGTGCTTCGGAGGGGCAGAGGTGTGATGCCCAAGGGCAGATAGGAACCCGGTGTGGCGGAGGGGACAGCCTGTCGGAAGGCCTCCTGCAGGCTCACAGCACTCATCAGCCTGGAGCCCTCGAGAAGCTGTGAGAGAAGCACTCGGGCCCAGGTCCAGGTCGGGCCACGCCATGCCACACCCAGGCCACATCCTGAGGGCGACTGATGGAGCAGGTGGGGCTCCTGGGCTGCGTGGGGCTGGCGGGGGTGGCCGGCGACTCCACCAGGCGCCTGTGGAACAGCTCGAGCTGAGACCGCGCTGGGCGCAGGGGCGTGGCAGTCCCCGCGGCGGGCAGCAGAGGGCGCAGGAGAGACGGCGTTCAGAGCCCAGCTCCACACTCCCGAGTGACATCCCTCACAAGCTTCCGTTACAGTGCGACGGGGATAAAAATAGACCTAGGCTTACCAGGATAGCCAGCCAAGATAGGAAGGATACTTTCAAAAAGTGTGTTGCCTGGGGCTCAGTGGGCAGTGAGCCGACCTGCATTATCTGGTTGATAGCGCTGGGGACAGAACCCTTTGGAGCATAAACTCCCAAGTCGCCTATCTCATTGGAATGAGCTGGCAGTGAGCTCCTGGTCCTGGTTGCACAGAAAGGGGTGCTGCCCAGGACCTCCCCAGGGCTCGGCTGGCAGAGCAGCGGGGGTCTGTGTGCAGGCTTGGGATGCCAAGCCCCAGCCCCTGGCGGCCTCCTGCGGCGGTGCGCACTGCCCCGAATGGCCACGAGAGGGCGCCAGAGGCCTGAGTGTGAGAAGCCGCTGAGCCCAGCGCCGCCCAGGGTCTTCAGGCGAAGTTGGCTCCTGTACCAGTCTCTCTGCTCGTGCAAGACCAGGGAAGACTCTGGCAGCGCTTGGAGGGATTTTTGATACTTGTAGTGTGAGAGGGGAGGCTTAGGATGGGGCACCGGTGACCCCCGGTGTGGGGCGGTCAGGAGGTCGGGGGAGAGGGGAGACCGCGTGGCCCCAAAGACACAGATCTGGGCAGACTTGGCAGTGGGCACCACGGCTGGGTGGCCAGAGCAGGGCCTCGTAACCGTAACCGCGGGGGACCCCAGGCCGGAGGTCCTCGCTCCAGCCTCTTAGAACTCCCCTAGAGGCATTTCCTCCGCACTCGTGCCATGGGTGGTGGCCCAGGCTGTGGTCCCCTTTCCCTTACCGCCCGGTGGCCTGGGGCGCTCAGCAGGGTCAGGCTGGACTTTGCCCATGTGGGAGCAGCTTGGTAAGAAACAGCCCTGTTACTAGCTGGACCCCTACCCACCTAGAGCACCTCACTGAAGCCCGGGGGACCCCACCCCTGCTGCCTAGAAATATGAGCCCGGGGCTGGTGGGTGCAGGGAGCAGTTTGTAAATGGCACCATCTGTAGGGCTGTCCCGGCAGATGGAGAGCCCGGGCCGCCATTCCCGTGGGCGCTGCTCCGTGTCACACGCATGTGGACACATGTGTGGGAGATACGCTTTCCCCCTCCCCTGGAAGCTGGGGCCACCCTGGAGCCGGGAGCCCTGGGTTAGGGAGGCGCAGGGTGGGGTGCGTGGCTTCTGCCCAGGACAGACTTGGAACCAGGGAGGCCCCATGTTCCGATCCTTTGAGGGTCCCTAGAGCAGATGGGCGACCCCCTGGCAGCGTCTGGGTCCCAGACACCAGCCCAGTGGCCCAGCTGGGGAGGCACAAGCTGCCTTTGTATCGGGGAAACAGGAGGTTAGGGGAATCCCTGGGCCTGACCTTCCCCGTCAGATGTGAGTTCACTTTGCTGCACAGTCTCCGTGGAGGCTCCTGGGCCAGGGAGGACAGCAGACCCGCGCCCAGCCCACCCAGTGGCTGCTGTGTGGAGGAGGGGCTTGCTCACGGGGAGCCCAGGTTGGGAGTGGGCTCTGGGGTCAGTGGCCTTCCCTCTATGAGCTTTGCTGTCCTCCTCCGAGGCAGATGTCCCAGTGGCCGTCTAGGTGGCAGTGCACAGCAGGTGCATGCCCCAGGGATGGAGCGGAGGGTGGTGGGCTCTCAGAGGGGAGCCGCTGGGGCTCCCTGGAGCTCCGAGAGGGGCTGGAGGCAGTTTCCACGTCGCCTGGCAAGACTCTGGAAAATGACATGTTATTCCCGCCGCCACCTCACTGTGTGATGCAGTTTTCACAGTAGGCAAAAGGCCCTCTGTCATTTCCCAGCTCTGCAGTGGAACTGTGGGTGCCAGGCGCCTGCCCAGGGCCAACCAGGCTTTGTCCTGTCCTCCCTGCGCCTGGCGAGGTCCTTGGTGTCTGTGACTATTCCTTGGCCCCCAGCCTCAGTTTCCCCTCTGCGGAGAGGCGCTGAGACAGGTAATGCCCTCTGGTCACCTGTGTCTGTCTCCATCCCAGCCAGGGAAGCTGCGACAAGTGTGCGTTCCCGGCCACCCGCACAACCCCTCACACTGTGTGGCCGGGAGGGGTCGCAGCGAGCTCTGATGGTTGCTCTGACCCCAGTCTCGGCTGTGCCGAGGCCCTGGGCTCGAGCCCCTGTAGGAAGTCACTGGCTCCTGCACCTCTGTTTCTGCAAAGGGCGGCAGCTCAGGAGGTGGCCAGGCCAGAGCAGGAGCCGGCGTGAGCACTCGTCCTCCTGCTGCCCACCACCGCCTGGCATTGTGCTAGCCCCACCCCTCCATGGCCCCCAACAGCCCTGTGTCCTGTGTTTCAGGGCAACGACCAGGTCCGGTTTGAGCTCACTTGCTACTCGCTGGCCCCGCAGATTAAGGTGAGACACTGCGCCTCCCCCAGCGGGGCCCAGCTGGGGAGACACAAGCCGCCTTTGTATTGGGGAAACAGGAAGTTAGGGGAATCCCTGGGCCTGACCTTCCCCGTCAGATGCGAGTTCACTTTGCTGCACAGTCTCCGTGGAGGCTCCTGGGCCAGGGAAGACAATGGACCCTCGCCCAGGGGGTGTGGTCTGAGACCCTACCCAGGTGCTGGGGGCCTGGGTACTGTCCCCATGCCTGCTGCCCCTGCCCCTTGGCCTCACCATGGCCTCGGGCTGGGCCGTGTGTGTATGTGTGTGTGTGTGTGTGTGTGTGTGTGTGTGTGCGCATGCGCAGAGGGTACACAGGCCCCGAAGGCCAGTCTGATTTTTCTCAAAGCCATATTTAAGAAATGGGACAAAGAGAAACAGGCAGATCCCCCTAGTAATACATTTCCTTGAACCCCTTGTGTCCAAGATGTTAGCGTCCAGCATGGAGCCCCTGTGCTTAAACCCTTGTTGGGCATCGGACCCCCTTCCTCTTCCTTTAGTCCAGCCCCTGTCTCATGGGGACAGCTGCTCTCAGGTGCTGGACAAGGGCCGAGTGTGGCGCAGCCGCTGTCCTGGCCACGCTGGCCCCAGGCTGAGCTGCTCTGCACCTCTCTGTCCCTGGAAGGGTCCGCCCTTGCCCTCAGGGCTCTGCCCCTTTTCCAGTGAGCGGCTGTGCAGCCTGGAGGGTCGCAGTGAGCTCTGATGGTTGCTCTGACCCGAGTGCCGGCCCCTAAGAGGCCTCGGACAGTGGCTGCTGTGGACTGCCGGCCTCCCTGAGCCCCCAGCCTCATGCTCCCATCTCTGCGTCTCTGGTTCCCACAGTGGCTGGAGGGGCAGGGCGTCCAGTTTCTGGGCTTTGTCTGCAGAAGCCGAGGTCCGGGCTGCTGTGGGGCTGTGCTGGTCTGTGGAGACAGGGATGGGGATGGGGTGTCTCTAGGGCTGAGCCTGGCCTGGGGCTGCTCATTCTAGAGCTGGAGGCACTGCACCCCCTGCTCCCCAGTCCAGCCACACAGCCGGTTTCTCCCAGCCCCACCCCCACCTGCCCTGCTCCTTGCTGCTGTTGCTGTGAGGGGCGGGGCCTGGCGAGTCCCAGGGGTGAGCAGGCTCTTTCCCTTGGGGTCCCCACCCTGTCCCTCTGTCAGCTTAGACTCCTCCACCCCATGGAAAGCTTTTCCAAGTCCTCCCTGGGACCCTTCAGCCCACCCAGGGTTTAGACCCTCAGATGTCTCTGGGGAAACCGAGGCCCCGGGGGCACACCCCTTCCGCCGCCAAGCTCAGGTTTCCCACAGCCTCCTCAGTGTGGCTGGTGCCCCCTTCCTGTTGAATGGTCCCCACCCCCATGGGCTGCATCCTGGGGGGACCCAGCAGGGCACTCTCTGTGCCCACTCAAGCTGTGCCACTTCGGGGTCAGGGGGAGCTGGCGGTGTGGCACCCATCCTGACCCTCGCTTGGCACCTAGGTCATCGCTCCCTGGAGGATGCCCGAGTTCTACAATCGCTTCAGGGGCCGCAGTGACCTCATGGACTACGCCAAGGTAAGGAGCCCCCTGGGTCTGCCCTGCCACTGCCCTCCTGCCCAGCCCTGCTCAGGGGCTGCCGCTGGGCTGGTGGCAGAGGGCCAGGAGGAAGCTGTAACCTGGGGAGCGAGCCGCTCAGGCCGTACCGACTGTCGTGGTGGTGCGCCCACCCACTGTGTCAGGGTCCTGGCGGGACGCTGTGGGCGCTTCCTGGGGCGGGGCAGACCTGGAGGGGCCGGGCAAACAAAGCCTTCCATGGCTCCAGCCCTCTTTGAAGTACAAGTTGCAGTAACACATATTAGAAGTTTCTCATCGATGTCCTCAGCCGCTCTGCGGGGCACCTTTCTTTTTAGCGACTCTGTGGCAGCCCTTGACAAACACCTTCAATCAATCAGCCAGGAAAGCAGCTCGGTGCACACACCAGAAAATTGTTCAGGTTTTAAATAGCAGTCGCTGGGGCTGGCTGCGCGCGCTCACCGCGCCAAGGTGCGACGTGGTCGGGGACGCGGCGGGAAGGCAGCGCTGCCCCAGCCGCCAGCATCCCATTAAGACCCGGAGCGCTGGGAGGAAAGACCTCCTCTGCCATCTGTTGTTTTATTATTAAGAGGGGAGTTTACAAGAGCAAACCCATATGTTGCCAAACAAATCTTCAAATAGCAGCGCTATTAAGGCAGAGAGGCTGGCAAGGCAACATGTCCCTCCCCTGCCTGCTCCGTGAGTGGATGCCGGAGCGGTCTCGTCCTCGTGGACAATGAGCTGCAGCCCTGCGCGCAGCGCCTCGTGCCGTGGCCGGACGGGCTGACCACCCACCCCACGGAGCGGCGGCCCCAGTTTCCCAGCCAAAGATGAATTTCAGCAGTGTCGTGGCCCTGGAGGCCTCTCGCCCCACTGGAAGGCGGCTTCGTCTTCATCCCGTTACCATGAGAAGTTTAGGGATGGCAGGCAGAGAGGAGTCAGAAAGCAAACGGCCTCCCCCCCCACCCCGAGTTGTTTCTGGCCTTCCCCAGCCCCTCTGTGGCAGCCCAAGGGAAAAGAGGGCAGGTTCCCACGCCGCCCCCCCACCAACAGAGGCTCTGGGGAGCCTGGCCCACACCGTTCCGGCAGGGAGGACTCCTCGGCTGGCCCCCGCAGTGCCAGACACACGGCCCCGACGTCAGGCCACAGAAGAGGGGTGTCCTCATTCGCTCGTGTAGTTCACGTCAAGGGCACAGGAACTCCAGAGCAGGTGGTAGGATGTTTGTGCCTTTGGGGGGCAGGCTGGCAGCCCTGGGGATTGAACCCTTGAACTGCTGAGCCCTTTTCTTTCACTTTCTGTTTGGAGACAGGGTCTTGCGAAGTCAGTGATTGCTCGAGCTAGGCTTCAGCTTATGGTCCTGTTGCCTCAGCCTCCCAGAGTACAGGATTACAGGCCTGTCCCACCACACCTGTCTTTTTGTTTGTTTTTTGTGAGACAGGGTCTCACTAGGTAATCCACTCTGGCCTTGAACTTACTATGCAGCCCTAGCTGGCCTCGAACTCCGTGGCGATCCTGCCTCAGCCTCCCTAGTGCTGGGGTGACTGGTGTGTGCACTATCCTCTGCTCTTGTTTTGTTTTCAGAGCCAGTCTACTGGTAAAGCTAAAGACCCAGGGAGTTCGTACCCTTCTGTTTTTAAGCCTCATTTTGGGTTAAAGTGGTGACGAAGGGAACGTAGGTGCTTCGTGGGGAGGGTTCTAGAGCCAGCGTCTCAGGTGAGGGGGCAGGGCTGAGTGTTTGCGCCTGCAGAGAGCCGGCCTTCCCTGGGTGTCAGCGGTGCAGGTCCCTGGGCTCTCGCTGGCTCGAGGGGCTGCTGGTCTGGGTCACATCCTGCATGCTGGCCGGGGCTTGGAGCAGAGTGGTTGTGCCTGGTCCCGAGAGGCGTCCCTGGGGCAGAGGTGCCACTGTCTTCTGCCCCAGGTGCTGTGCAGGGTGGGCCCTGTAGTGCTTCAGTGATGGGACCAGGCATTGGGGAAGCAAAGCGTGACCAGAGCCGGGATTCGGGCCGTTGTGCCCCCAGCTCACAGGGCCAGGTTGGGTCAGCGAGCTGGAGTCAGGAGGCCCTTGGCACAGCCTGGCACTGAGGCCTCAGGCGCAGTTGGAGACAGGCTCAGAATCTTCTGGAAGGAACCTCCAATGCCCCCTCCACCAAGGCCTGTGCCCCAGCTGAGTCTCACAGGGTCTGTTGGTTGGCGAGGCAGCACCAGGAGGGGAGGGGAGTGGCCTGGGTCTCCATCTGGGAGGACCGGAGTCTGGGGCTGTCTGCCACAGGGGAAATTGAGGCACCAGGCCTGACAGCCACCCAGCTGCCTCAGCTCAACTGTTCTCACCACAGCAACACGGGATCCCCGTCCCCGTCACCCCCAAGAGCCCGTGGAGCATGGATGAGAACCTCATGCACATCAGGTGAGGCCCCGGCGCCCGAGCCGCATCCGGCAGCCCGGCTTCCTCGCGGGGTTGGGGGCGCTTCTCAGGAGACAGCAATGAAACGGGGGAGCAGGGAAGAGAGCCGAGGACGGGGAACCGCAGGAGGGGTGCTGTGAGCTCGGCCCTGACATGGAGGGAGCGCTCCAGCCCTTCCTCCAGCAGCTGGGGCTCCGGCAGGGAGAAGGGGCAGACAGGACTGGGCCTGCCTTGGGCTGATGTCCTCGTCCCCTCCCAAATGACCGGTCTTTCCTCTCTCCCCACAGCTACGAGGCTGGCATCCTGGAGAACCCCAAGGTAATAGTCCCCACCACCTCGGCAGTGCGGTGGCTGCTCCATGCCGATGCTGTCGGACTATTTGTAGCCTAATTTGAAATTTCATGGGGGCGGGAGTGGGCCGGAGCTGCCCGCCTGCATCCCGGCCCTGCCCGCCTGCCTGGTCCCTCCGCGCCCTCTGCGTGCAGCGCTTTGAGGACCCCCCCCTAGTGCTCTTTTACTAATTGCTGCTGGGATGAATAGGGAAGGAAATATTTCAGGGCAACACAGGGAGGGAGTGTGTGATCTCCAGACAATAAAGACGCAATTAGGCAGATGAGCCGTTTGTGGGAGGGCTGTGCCCACCAGCCCCGGTCTGAGTCTGAGTTCCACACCCGCCATGGCCACCCCGATCTTTGTCCCCAGCCTCTCTGGCTATGCCCGCAGCCCTGTCTGGAGTTGGGGGTCTCTCTCCCTGCCCGTGGGTGGTGAGGCAGGCAAACAAGTGTTTTGTCCTTGGGGTGTCTCCAGTGCAGCTTTGGGGCCAGGTGCAGCCTGGCTGATGTTAGGGAGACATGGGGGGAGGTGGGGCAGCTCAGGTGGTCTGGGTGAGATGAGAGCACAGCCCCCTGGGGCCCTGGGGGTGCTGATCTTGGCTCCACTGGACTGGTCCCCTTGCCCAGTGGTGCTGGGCACGGTGTGACATGCACTGGCAACTCTGGCCCTGGCTTTAGCTTGTTTCTGGCTGTCCTGGCTGGGTGCACCCTCCTTTTACAGAGGAGGAAACCAGGAGTGGGCTCCCCGGGGCGCCAGCTGCTCAGCCTGTCACTCAGGAGAGCCCGAACCCTCGCCTGGGGACTGACGGCCCTCGGAGTTGCTGCCTGCTGGCCACAAGTTTTTCCAGTTCACGCTCTGCTGACCCCGAGGCCCGAGGCCAGCACCTCTAATTAGCCAGTCAGTCAGCTCCAAGGGGGACCCAGAGGCTGGCTGTCCCAGCAGCCATGGATGCCAGGAAGCCAATCCCCACCTGCCTCAACAGCCTTCGTGTGGCCCTCTGCTCCCAAAGAGAGGGACGCAGCCCAGAACCCACTGCCCTAGGATTGGGGAGCAAAGCCGAGGCCAGGGCCCCCACCGCTGCCCCTCTCCCTTGTCTCCTTATCTCCTTGTCACTGTCTACACAAGGGACACTACCCCCCCCCAGTCAGCACTGGGGTCCTTGTGACAGAGCTTCTGAGTGCAAATCCCAGCTGTTTCCTGTTTCTGTGCGTCGGGCCAAGCTCCCCAAGCTCTGTCTGAGCCTCCAAGTCTTCGTGCACAAAGTGGGAACCAGGGCCCCTGCCCAGGTCAGCCTGGCACGGGGTAAGGCCTTGTCAAGGGGTGCAGGTCCTGCCCTCCATCCTCAGGCCGCCTGGGACGCCTCTCACGCAACGGGGAAGGCTGCCCACGGCTGGGTGGGCATAGGCGAGGCCGAGGTGGGCATCTGGGTGTCCCTGGATGTGGGGCAGCCCAGCCCCCCGGGGAGGGGTTCTGGGAGCCACAGCTCTGGGGAGCTGGCGCCCCTCCCCCTCTCCCAAAAAAGCCCCTCGACCTGCGGAAGGGAGGTTCGCAGGCAGATGGCTGAGCCATTTTCTGCCTCCATGAGGGCTGATTGAAGGGCAATGAGGCAGCTAATGCGAAGAAAGATAGAAATTTACTTGCTTTAACTTCATACGGCCCACAGTGAAAGAGTTCATTCAGTCGCCGGCCCGCCGCGGCTGACGGATGAATAAACCATTTGCCGCATTGATCATGCCTCTACATCATGGTTTAGTTCATGGGCCATTTGATCCCAATCTCTCCTTCTCGGACTCTGTTTCATGCTTTCTTTCGCCCTCTCCCCGCCCCCACTGCGCCCCCCTTTCTTCCCTCTCCCCCCTGCGAACACCCCCAGTGTGACATTGGAAGTGGGCCTCCCGCCGGGATGGATAAATAGCTGGCATTGATACTGGCCAACAAACTATTTGTCATTTGAACTGGGCTTTTAGGAGGGAGAGTAAAAAAGAAGGCAGGCGCCTGGCCCCCTCGAAATGCAAAGCGAATGTGGTTTGATTTCTATTTAGTTTTTATTTCATTGGTGCTGTCAGGTTGCCGGCCAGCTTCTGCCCGAGGCTTCCGCCATAGAGGGACTCATCCTCCTTGCGGTCTCCTGTCTCCTCTGTCCTTTCAAACTCGGATCTTGTCATCTGTCAGCAGTGTGGTGGGAGGAAGTGACAAAGCGCCGTGCTGTGGGAGCCGGGCACAGTGGGGCGCAGCCTGGTGGAGCCTCGCAGGGAAGGACAGGCCCTGTCTGTTGCCCCAAGAGCCTGTGTGTGCCCGGGGTCTGACGGGCTCGGAAGCTCAGCCTTTCTCCAGTTCTGTGCAAGTCACTGTGTGGTCTGGACCGGCTGCTTCTCTAGTCCGTGCAGGGGCAGGCCCGGGCCCTGACAGCTGCGCCAAGCCCAGAGGTGGAGCAGGAGGGAGCAACCTTCCTGGGTTCCCAGGACTTGGGACTTTTTGGACCTGGCAGTTCGAGCGCTGGAACTGGAGAGTCCAGGGAAACCAGCATGGTTGGTTGATCCCTCAGCCAGCAGCAAAAGGACCACAGGGGAGACCAGTGGCCTGTCCTGGAGGCCCCTGGGGATGGAGGTCCAGCACGTCATCGGCTGTGAGATAGGTGTGAGCTGGCATCGTTTCCCCATTTTACTGCTGGAGAAACTGAGGCTTGGGAAGTAAGCCAGCTGGCCCAAGCCCCTATGCCCATGGGGCTGACCTGGCCTGGGCACCACTGTCAAATCCAGCTCTTGTTTGTGGGGTGTCTCCTGGGCCCCGCTGTGCTGGGGGCCAAGGAGAGGTGGGCTGCGACCCCAGTCCCCTCCCCCTCCCACCTTGCTGGCCGCACCTGTGGGTGGGGTGGCAGTGAGCATCTTCCTGCCACACTTGGAAGCTGTCGTGTGTGGAAGTGGCACAGGAACGCGCTCAGTGTCTGGAGGGACAGACCTCAGGGACCTAGTGCCCACAGGAGGGACAGCAGTGGTGGGGCTCCAGAGGGCCCCCCTCCCTGGGAGACGGGCCCATTTCCAACTCTCTAGCACAAATATACATAAGGGTTGATGTGTTTTCAAATGGGTTTCTGCTTCGCTCTTCTTTCTCTCCGTGAGTATTAACCTCAGGGCCTGGGACGGCTCTGCCCGCCGGAGCACCTGCTGGGGTCACGCACAGTCATTAGCTTTGCGGTCAGTGCAGAATAAACCCCAATTCTGGCGCTGGCGAGAGCATGCGTGTGTGCTGCTCCGGGAAGCCTCAGACGAGGCGCCGCCCGACTCCTCCAAAGTCGCACTTTTCCTCCTGACTTGTTTTCGGCCTGCTATTCTGCCTCCAGCTGTGGGGGCGTCGAAGGAAAAGATGAGATCAAGTTGAGGGGAAAAATCGTCTGATTTCTCCAGCCCTTTGTTTCCCAGGCCCCTGGCCATCAGGGCTCGCTCCAGGCTAGGGAGCCCCAGGCCCCTGGTTCCCAGCGGCTGAGGGGTCCATGCTGGCAGGACGGGGCGCGCGGGCGTCTGGGTGCAGCGCACCTGGGCGCGGCTGTGACTCCCCATCCTTCCGCCTCTTTCTCTTTCAGAGCCAAGCCCCTCCAGGACTGTACACAAAGACCCAGGACCCTGCCAAAGCCCCCAACAGTCCTGACATCCTGGAGATAGAATTCAAAAAAGGTACGTGTCCAAGCTCGGGTCCAAAGTGGGGTGACCCAGGCCTTCTGTACCCCTCCTACCACCCAGAAGCTAGAGTCCGGGCAGCCACTGGCCCATCACACCGGTCTGTGGAGCCCTCTAGCTCCTGAGTGACCACTTGCTAGCTGCTTGGAAGTCACTTCAGTTTCCTCATCTGAAGCTGTGGGTAAAAGAGGGCCTGCTGTTTCCTGGTGTCTGAGGTCTTTCTGTGGTGCCCAATGTCCTGACCCTCCCTCGTCCTCACTGCTGTCAACAGGAAATTTCGGCTGGCCTGGCCTGAGTGCTACTTCCAGCCTGGCACCATGGCACTCTCTGGCCCTGCAGGAAGGAGGGAGGGCACAGCGCAGACCCAGCCCAGAGTAA
This sequence comes from Petromus typicus, assembly GCA_004026965.1. Lineage (NCBI taxonomy): Eukaryota > Metazoa > Chordata > Mammalia > Rodentia > Petromuridae > Petromus > Petromus typicus. The sequence goes on along the minus strand of PVIR01007900.1, from coordinate 23,458 downwards.
GGCTGCGGGGTGCACGGAGCTTCTGGAGGACCCAGAACCAAGCCCAGCAGAACCAGAACGCGGCCTACAGGCTGACCTTGTCCCTAGAGCAGGAAGTGATGAGGCAGGGCCCAAGGACTCGGCCTTTGCCCAGGGCACCTCAGACGGAGGAGAGTGAGGGAGGCATCGGGCTGACGGGGAAGGCAGAAGTCCAGGCCAGAAGTCCATGCTGGCGCAGCCTTGACGGTCAGTTTTGCCCCTGGGCTCAGCAGCTTGGGCAGACACGGAAGCCATGTGCCAGGTGAGGGCTGCAGACTCGTTCCCCCACACGAAGTACTTTAGAGCCCACCTCTTCCAGCCAAGCAGGGCCACCTTCACCCCTCAGGGATCAGAGAGGCCTTGGGGGGACCGAGAGGCAGATGGAGCCGGTCCGTCTCTGGCCCCTCTGCCCCGGCTTCTGTGAGTGGGCAGGCCAGTGGCCCCTGGCTCCCCGTGTGCAGGAAGAGCCGGAGGAGCAATGTGACCCATTGTCAGGACTTGGGGACTGTCTGGAAGGGGAAAAAAGAGGAGGGGAGGACCCCTCCCCTGCCTGGTTCCCATTCACTCTCTAGTTAATTTATTTGAAGTTTTAATCTAATTATTAACTATTTTAAAGGCTAAGAGGCTTTCTCTGGCAGCAGCACCAACAATGTCACCTCTTATCTCGGGCAGGCCCCAGAGAAGGCCCCAGCGAAGGCCGATAATAGGACCAGGGAGGGAGAGAAAGGGAGAGGGGAGAGGCGGGGGGGTGGCGAGAGGGGCTTAGGGTTCATTATTGGGCAGACTTACATTTAATAGCAATTTACAACCAAGTTATAAAACCCCTGGAAATGGGGGTGAAGAATGGCGTGGCTGACAGCGCCTTGAGCAGAGCGCTCGGAGCGGCGCCTGGCAAATAAAGACTCGAAAGGCGCTATTGAGAGCTGATTGGCACCCGGTGGCTGGCTACATGGTAATGAGCCGGGCAGATGGGTGGGGGATTAGCCGCCAACTTTGAACAGCTTTTCTTTGTCACTGTTACAGCTCTCTTGTTAGCCCCCTAATACATTTATTGCTCATTTCACACTGCTCCCGAAAGTGCCCTCCCTAATCAGAGTCAGCCCGACCCACCCATCGGCCCCCACCCCGTGACACGATGCCGGAGCCCCGGCACCTCCTCCTGCCGGCCGGACCCCGCTTCTCAGCATGCACGGCGGGCGGCCTCCCTGCCCGACGGGACCAGCTCGCCCCATCCGTCAGATGGCTGCGGCAGTCGAGGGGCTGGGATACCGGGTCGGGGCGGGGGTCCCCCTGACAGATGTGGTGGGGGCTGGTGTGTGCGCGTGCGCCAGGGCCCCGCTGCGCTTGGCCGGGAGGCCCCGGGGAACTGGTGGGACAGAAGGTGCTGCCGCCTAAGACAATGGCGGAGCGTGAGATTCAATTAGTTCAGGGCCTGGTTCCAATTTCACAGCCCCTAAATGCAAAAGGGGTGAAGAGAATGGGAGGGTGGGGAGAGCGTTTTTATTGCACTTTCCCTTTCATTCTGGGGGGCTCTCTCGCCCCTTCTCTCCCCCAGCAGGCCACAACCTGCACAGGGCTTGGAGGGAGTCATTTGAACTCTGTATCTGTCACATGCATTTAAGGCGTTGCGGGCAGAGGAGAGGGCGGGGCCGGGCTCTAGCTCCTCGGAGGAGTCCCAGCCCCGAGCCTGCGGCCTTCTCTCTCTTCCTGCCCCAGGGGTCCCTGTGAAGGTGACCAACGTCCAGGATGGCACCACCCACAGCACCTCCTTGGAGCTCTTCTTGTACCTGAACGAAGTCGCGTGAGTGTCCACAGCACTTGGCCTCCCACGAGTTCCATGTCCAGCAGGCGGGGACCATGGTGGCTGCCGACAGTCAAGGCCAAGGCTTGGGGACGAGGGAGGCTGCTTCCTCACCACAGCCGCAAGGTCTCCTGGACGGGGCGGGTTTGACAGGAGAGTCCTCGTTGTCCCTTTTTAGACTCCTCAGCTCACGTAGGTAACAATCCAGGATCTGCTGCTCTCCACTGGCCCGGGTCTTCTAGCCCCGACCTGGTCAGGGACCAGGGAAAATAGAAGCTGACCATAGAGAGGGCTGGGGCCAGGCAGGCTTAGGACAGAGGGAGTCAAAGGTGCGAACTGACTCAGGGTGCCCCAGGCAATCCTTTCCCTCTTTCTGGGCCTTAGTTTACCCACCTGTCCCAGGGGCATGTCGGCCGAGGGACCTGGCCCAGGTGTATTGCAGCCCGAGGCCCTGGGGTGGACACAGCCAAGCCACGCCCAGCGCAGCAGGTGGCCTGTGAGCCCAGGCCTCACACCTGCGCCTCAGCCGTGCTACCTACTCTTCACAGGGGCAAGCATGGCGTGGGCCGCATCGACATCGTGGAGAACCGCTTCATTGGGATGAAGTCCCGAGGTGAGCTCGAGGCCCGGGGCTCTGGGAACCGTGGCCTTTGGCGACGCCACCTCAGAGTGCTGGGCAGGGAGCATCGCAGAAGGACCCCGAGGTCAGGCTCTCTGGTGTCCCAGGCTGGCTGGCCAGGTCTGGGGCCCGACCGTGCAGGACCGATTTCGTGGTCGTTAAGGCTGTCACGCTCAGGCCGGGCAGGCGGGCCGGACTCCTTCCAGGGGTGGGCGCTGTGAGACACGGCACAGGGCCTGAAGGAAGGAGGACGGGCAGGAGGAGCCTTTTTCCAGGGACCGCAGCTGCAGCGGCTGCCACTGAGGCTGGGAGGAGCTGGGCAGTGGCCGTGGCTATCTCACTCCGGTTCCTGGATCCCCGAGAGCCCTTCTGTCAGACACCTGCCTTTCCATCATACACCCTCCTGTCTGGGACTCAGTTTCCCCATTTTTCCTTGGCTGAGAAGCTGCCAGTGTGGGACAAAGCAGCCGAGGGGGTGGAAAACATAACCGCAGTGAAAATAAAACAAGGCCAGGCTGTGCTCAGGGCTCCTTGTCCTTCTGCACACTGAAATCCTGAGGGTGCTGATGGCCATAGTTCAGCCATAGGAAGGCGCTGGCTTGGGAGGCAGGTGTCCAGGTGCTTGTGGCAGGGTTATCCTACCTTCCCCAGGGACCTCGGGTAAGGCCTCCCCGTGCCTCAGTTTCCCCAAGCATAACAGAGTAAGCCTGGGGATGGGATTGGGTTATTCTTGGCTAACCTGTCTGATTTCCTCTTAAAATGTGTGGGATGAGGGAGGGGGAAGCCACTTTGCCCGTTTTCTGGGTTTTCCCTCCTCCCCTGCGCCATTATCCAGGAGAAACAACCTAATTGAAACTCTCTTGGGAAGGCCTTGTGCAGAACAATGCTGCTAATTAGCTGTTGCCTTTTATCCTGCCTTACTTTGTCTCTTGCCTATTTAACATCTGATTAAATGTGGTTTGTCTCCACCTGCCCTTGGGAGTCCACACAATGGGCGTCCTCCAAGGCAGAGCTGGGCGGGACCTTGGGGAACCAGAGACCAGCACCTCATCACAGAGCAGGGGAAACCAAGGCTCAGGAAGAGGAGAGGCCCAGCCCCTCAGTGGCAGGACCAGGACTGATGCCCCAGCCCAAGGAGGCCTGGGGCACCAGGCTAAGAGCGTGGGCTCTGAGGAGGACGGACGTAGGTCAAACTCTCAAATGGTTGCAGAAACAGGGGCAATGGTGGTGATCCATAAACAGCAGCCGGGCTTTGCTGGGTGGGCAGAAAGGCAGCCAGACCCTCTGGGGTGTCCGGTTCAGTACCTCTCCTCCAGCCTTTCCGATGCCTGTGGCAGACATCACTAATCGATTGCTGCAGTATCCTGTGGACTGTAGGGCAGCTGCTGGGAAGTGCTGTGAGCTGACCAAGATCGCTGCCTGTGGCGAGGAGGCTGGAAGACGAGGACTGGCCCGAGGTCACTGTGAGATGGCAGTGGAGGTGGCGGGAACAACTGCACTTCCGGGGCTCCATCTTGGAGGAGGTGGTTTCCACTGATTCTATGTGGAGTGGGCCAGGAGGAAGGGCAGCAGGCCCCCTAGGTATCCCGGGGAGACCAGGGGAAAACTGGTGTTGGGGGTCCTGGCTTTGGTGTCAGACCTGAGCCTCAGCTTCTGTGAAATGGCCCAAGGTGCTATGCTTGGTAATAGGCTTAGCTCGTAGAGGGGAGCAGAGCCATGAGGTCAGCAATAGTTTGTCCCGTCCCCTTGGCTTCCTGCCGTCACCCAGGAAAAGGTCCCTGAGGTTCTCATACCCTCACTCTGCCAGGGAATTGTGTGTGGACCTCCAGAGAGGAGTGTCCCCTAAAACTCAGAATTTAATCTGAGAGCTCTACAACTCTCCAGCGAAAGAAGTCGAGATTCTGACCCCATGAAGTTGCTTTGTGACCTTAGGCAAGTTGCTGTCCCTCTCTGAGATCCTAACTGTCAAAGGAAGAACCAGACTAGGAGATTTCAGCCCTCCCACCCCGAAGTTCAACTCACCCAGTTCCTTGCTTGGTAATTTTAGAGTATTTACTGTTTGGAAGAAAGCAAGACTGAGGGCACTGAGGACTCCCCCAAGGGGAGGTGCTCACAGTGTGTCCGGTAATAGGAGGAGCTGCTGATCTGCTGTTATGTCGAGGGTAGAGCAGGAGATGCCGTCGTCCACACCTCGGTGTACTGTGGGAAATGTCATTTGTATTGATTTTACAAAGCTTGTAATTGAAATTCGTTAAGGGTTCGTGTTTTTTTCTGGAGGGTGGCTGGGCAGCGCTGGAGGGCGGGTCTGGGGTGGCCTGGCTGGCAGGCACTCGGGCTGGGATGTGGGGTCAGGGACAGGGCTCGGGAAGCTGCAGATGGAGGGGCTCTCCCTGTATTGTGGCTGTTCACACTGTCATTATCACATTATCTTTTTAACTCTGGAGGGGGGCTAATTAAGTGAAGTAAATGAAATCAGTAGGGAGGAGGGGTGGGCAGGCTGGGGGAGCCGCCCTGCCCGGCCTCACCTCTGCCTCTGCTGTGGCCTCCGGCCTCCGATCCCCTGCACGCTCTGCCGCTCTGGTCGCACCGGCCACTCCGGCCTTTCCTGGGCCCTCAAGGGCACCCACTGCCCTCTCTTCTTTACCTGGCCCCCTTGCCTCCTCCATCCTACCCACCTCTCTCTTGCCACCCCTCAGTCTCCTCCTCCCTCCACCCACTTGCCCACCCTGCAGCCCCCTGGTCAGCCGCCCTCTCCTCCCTCTCCCCCTGATCAGGGAGAACTTTCCAGAAGGGGGAGTCCTGTGAGCGGAGGCCCGGGATGCCCAGCTTCTGAGGTCCACCCTGGCATCTAGGATGGGCCCCACCGGGCCCCAGAAAGAGAGGGTCCAGGAGCACCACCCTGACTGGCCATCACCATGGCAACCGCCTGCAGCCTCAGCCCTGATACCCAAGAGGGGACCCTGTGGGCTCTGGCCAGCCTCCCGCCCCACTTCCTCGGGTCTGGGTGCCCGGACCCCACGGGCTTGGCAGACCCCAGGCGGATGTGCTGCGCCTCTCAAGCCAGCTTCGCCTGGCAGACGAGAAGAATTGGCGCTGCGGCAGCTGTGTGGTCCCCACCTCGGTCCACTGTCCCCCGCCCGCGCGCCCGCCCGCCCGGCTGCTCGTCCTCCGCCCTGGCTGGCAGTAATTACGGTGTGATTGAAGCTGCTCCCAGAGCTCCGCTGACACCTCTGTCTTTTCCTGTAAACATGGGGAGATGAAAATAGACACTTGGAGCCGCTGTGCGTGTCACTTGGGAGATGGCTGTTGTCTCCTCCGCGGCGGCGCGGAGGTGCAGCTGTCACTGTCGCCCCCGTTTTGCGCAGTGGTTTGTATGCCGACTGTCAAAAGACCCAAATCCATAGTCTTTAAGCATCAGGTTTCTGTCACCAGTTTTTTTAAAGCCATTTTTCCCCTAGAAGAAATATACAGAAATCGTTGGCTCCCCACCCCCAAGGAGAAGAGGAAGGCCTTTAAAATGCGCCTCCAAGGAGTACATACACACACACACACCCACCCACCCACCCGCCGCACACCCTAAACACCGGGTTTCTGATCCGCCATCATTAATGTTAATACTTCCTGGGAGCCGGAGCAGGAGCAGTAATTGGGCCAGTGTTTCATGACCACGGTGTTGCCCAAGCCTATGACCCTCCTGTAGGGGTGGCGGGGTGAGGCTGCCACCAGCCCTCCCATGGGTGCCCTTCGCTCCTGGTGGCCTCTGCTTCCTAAGGGACATCTGCGGTGGTCGGTGCTAGGGGCTCGGGACTCTGGACACCCGCTCTTCCTCCTCGCTAGATTTTGGGAAGTGGCGCTGGGGACCTGACTGCACAGGCCCATCGGTGTGCGCTGCTCACCTGGGTGACCTCAGGATGTTAGACCTGTGTGACCTTGTTTTCTGGACATCGTCTTCTGGGACTCAGAGAAGGTGCTGAAGTGGCAGGTTGCACAGCAAGGCCAAGCGGGGCTCCCTGGGGTGTGCAGCTCAGGCCCCAGCCCTGGGTACACTGTGAGTCTGCACCTCACAAGTGGTCCTAGGGGGGCGAGGCGGGAGGATGGCCCAGGTGCCCCAGAACCTGAAACGCAGGGGCTGCGGCCATCGGCCTGCTGGGAGGGGGGTGGCGCAGGTTTCTGTGGAGTTTGCGATATCTGCAGAATGGGATCATTAGAAGGATATTTAACTGGGAAGTTCTGAGTTCCTAGCTCACATCTAGGGTGATCAGTGGAATGCTTGCAGTAGCACCTGGGTAAACGTTTATTCTTGGCAACAAAGTTTCAAAGTTAATGGAAGGGTTGCTTAGGATCCTTTGCACCCTGTCTGCCATTTTGCAGATGCGTATCTCCAAATGTTCTGCGGTTTTTTTCCTTTTGTGTGTGTGTGTTTGTTTCTTTTGTCTTTTTGTGGTAATGGTGATAGACTCAGGGTCTGTGCATTGAGCTCCATCCACACCCTTTTTTTGTCCTCTTTCTTTCTTCTTTCTTTCTTCCTTTCACTTTTTGTTTTGAGATTACTAAATTGCCTAGGCTGGGCTTGAACTTCCAACCTTCCTGCCTCGACCTCCCAACGTGCTGGGATGGGCGGTGGGCACACCCGCACCTGGTCGGGTGTCTGTCTTCTTAGACAGACTGCAAGGCCCACGTGTCCTTCTTCATGGCTGCAGACCATCAGAATATGGAGCCTTCCTGTCCCAGAGCAACCCTGACTTCTGTGCTGGGCTGCTGCGTCCCCTGTTCCAGGCTGTGGGCAGCAGCTCCTCCCAGGTCACCCTGTGCCCGTCTCCGACTAGGGGCTCCGAGCCGCGGCAGACGTGGGGTCATGAGAAAGCCCTAGGGTCCTTGCATGTAAACTTGGGGTGCTGGCCGGCCATTCTCTACTCAGAGGTTACAAGTAGATTCTGAGTACAGAGGGTACCCAGGAGCTGTGGTCTCCCGAGAGAGATCACGTCAGCCCCTGGTGTCTTTGCGGACACGTGTCACTGGAACCTCAAACCTGAGTGTTCTCTTCATGTGCTGCTGAGCAAAGGGTTGTTTGTTAAAGGCTCTGAGAGAGGAGCTGGCCCAAGAAAGCAGACAGAGATTCTGGTCTTGTCCCCTGTGGTTGGCCAGGTAAACCTGAGCCCTCCGGGGACCTCAGTGTTCTCATCTGTAAAACTGGTGCATTGGATCATCTAGCAACCCAAGGACTGCTGGTGCAGGGTTTGCACAGGGGCCTCTGCTTCTGCCCAAGCACACTTGTATTTTGGGTTTGGAGCTAAGTTAGGAGAACACAGCCCAGGGTCATTCTGAAAGGGCTTTGCATTTCTGAGATTCTCAGACCTAAACCAAAGCCTAGAGGGGTTCTCAGAACAAGGAACATCTAGTCAGCGATGACAAGAGCTCATCCAACAGCCTTCGCCTGCCCTGTGGGGCTCAGAGTTCAGAACACTATCCCTTGCACTTTGGTTTTGCTTTCTAGAACCTTCTGGGAACTACAGTAATGCACCGAACATGACATGCACCGTGTTTGCTGTCTGCGTGTACACAGCTCTGTGTGCTACCTTCATCCCCGTGTGTGCGCAGCTGTTGCTCCCACCTGCCCATCCCCAGGACCTTGGTGTCTTGCAAGGCTGCACCTCAGCTCCCTTGCACACTTCCCAGCAGCCCCTGCTCTGCCTTCCGTCCGGAGTCCGATGCAGCCGCCCTTCAGTGGGTGGTGTGCTTCGCTGAGCCTGCAGTGTCAGTGTCCTGTTTCTGGACAGGACATTCCCTCACGTGGACGGACCGCAGTTTGCACGTCCATTCCTCAGCTGTGGGCTTCTCTTCTTTCCTCTTTGGGCCCTGGGAATCATGCTGTGATGAATGTGGGTGTGCAGATTTGTGTGGGTTTTATTTTTGTTTGTAAAGCAACCAGCGTGGACAGATAATGGTGGTAATTTCAGGACAGCAAACATTCGCCTCTGAATGCTCTCGTGTTATGTGGTAGGAAGAAGGGAGCTTCTGGGGGAGGATTTGTGGGCATTCGACAGCTACTGACATCCTGCATCGGGACACTGGACACTGGACTTGTTTGTCCGTGGTGGAGGCCATGCTGTAGGGTGAGAAGGAGCCAGGACACTCCTGGCCCTTGGTGTCTCTGTGTCCTTAAATGTAGCGTGGCCCTGCTGCAGGCACATTCCTCTGTGACCTTTGTGTCACTTGGCGCCTGTCTGATCCAAGCAAGTCATTTATAAATGGAAAGTGGTGTGGTGACAGAAAGGGCCTAAACAAGTCCCTGTCCTCCTGAAACTTCTGGGTTTCCGTGGTCTGGGGACACTGGGGCCTACAGGCAGCTCCCAGCCCTCCCTCTGTAAGCCTTTCTCCTCCGTGGCCTCAGTTTCCCTATCTATATAGTGGGGCCAGCCCAGATGATCCTCAAGCCTCAAGCCACCTCCAGTCTCTGGAGAGACGAGGCTGTGGGGAGCCGCTGGCTGAGGGGGCTCACGTGTGCACATGTGTACATGTGCATGTATGTGTATGCATGCAGTGCCCCCTCCCCGGCTCCCCGGTGGAAGGGAGGAAGGGATATTTGGGGCCCTGGGCTCCGCTGTAGTTGGTTTAATTACAGGTTTTCAGCCGTGGGCCGGTGGGCAGGCGTCGGGAAGGAGGGGGGCGCTCCTCGGAAACCCTGTCATTTTCGAGCGTCTGAGGGCCTCTTCAAAGGGGGCATCTAGACATTTTCTCCACAAGCCGCAGAGTGGACTGTCGTGGCCCCAGCATGAGCGTAATGACAGCCGCGTTTTACAGCAAGCTGGGAGTGAATGGGTCCGACTGGCTTGTCTCCTGTCAGATGAGTCATTATTATTTTTTTTTTTTTTTTGTCATTTGCTGACAGTTTGGGTTTCATGTGTTTCTCTCTTTTTTCTCCTTTTCCCCCTGCCTGGAAAAATGGCTAGGTATCTACGAGACCCCAGCAGGGACCATCCTCTACCATGCTCATTTAGACATCGAGGCCTTCACCATGGATCGCGAAGTGCGCAAAATCAAACAGGGCCTGGGCCTGAAATTCGCAGAGCTGGTCTATACTGGTGGGTGCCCTGGGCCCCTGCCGGCCTGCTCCTCCTACCTACGGCAGCTTGGAGGGCCGAGGAGGCGGGGTGGGTGGGAGGCCAGGGTCCTCCTGCTTGCTCGGCGTGCAGAGGTAGACGCTGACCCGGGGCTTCTCCAACCTGACCGAGTGAGGCCAGACAGTGTCAAGTCTCCCAAGGGCAGCCGAGTCTCCCTGGAAGCCTGCAGCTCATTTCACAGAGAAGGAAACTGAGGCTTGGAGCAGGGGGAGTCCAAGTGCAGGCAGAGTGGTCTCTCTAAGCCAGGCTGTCCCCACGAAGAACTTGGAACCGTTCTGAAGTGCTTCAGGGACAGACATCTTGCCTGGAACTGGGACCCAGCCTGAGCACTGCAGGGGCAGGTTTTGAAAGAGCTCAGCCCATAGTAGCGGAGGATGACTAGTGGGTGACCTGGTGTCTCACTGTGGGTGGTCCCCAGCCACCCAGCAAACAGAAGGCTTCCTGCCTGTCACCTGTTTTTATCCAGCCATGAGCCAATATTTCTTACATTTTTTAGTAGTTGGAAGGAGAAAAAAGAACTGTTTTATGACATGTGAAAATGATAGTAAATTCGATTTTTAGTGTCCAGCCAGGCATAGTGGCATCTGCCTATCATTGTAGCATTCTAGGAGGCTGAGGCAGGAGGATCATAAGTTGTAGTTCAGCATAGGTCACTGAAGTGACTTAGCCAGACCCCATTGCAAAATAAAAAAGGAGGGAGCTGGGGAGGTGGCTCAGTGCAAAAGCTCTGGGTTCAATCCCTAGGAACACAGAAAAACTTTTTTATTTTTCAAGATCAGAAATGGTTGTAGTGCCAGGTGTGGTGGTGTGCGCCCGTAGCCCCAGCCACGCAGGAGGCTTTGCCAGGAGGACTGCCTGAGCCCAGGAGTTCCGGGTGGCACTACACTATGCCGATTTGGTGTCTATACTACACTTAGCATCAATATGGCAACCTCACAGGAGCCAGCAACCACCAGTTTGTCAAAGGGGAAGTGAGGAGATCCAGGCCAGAAACCGAGCAGGTCAAAACTCACATGTGGATCAGAAATAGTTGCCGTTAGACACAGCCACGCTGTCACGCCCGCCTCCACACTGTGGCTGCTGTCCAGCCACCTAAATCCGCGACCTCGGGCTGTTCCTGGAACATGTTCACATTCCTTAATTTGGGGGACACACAGAACAGTCCCCGTCAGCTGTCAGGACAGATGAGGCCGAACACGGATGTCAGGGCAGTCTCCATGAGGCGGGAAGCCCCTCCTCTTGCTCCAGATCCACGCTGCCCACTCCAGCCTTCTGAAGGCCAGGCTACTGGCTGACATTATTCCCCATGCCATTGTTCCCAGCAGCTTTGACACCCGTCCCCCTGCTTGCCAGGTACAGACAGGTGTTTAAATACCATTGTTTCCTGCGGGCTCTGGAGCTCGGCAGGATCTCAACATTGAAAGGTGGATTTGGGTTATAAAAGTGGGAGCATCATTAATACCCTGTGGGGTCCAGGGGGGGAGCACCTGGGCCAGCTACACGTGGAGGCTGGGCAGGGGGCAGGCACAGGGACTGCTTGGCCCACGGTGGCTACGATTGGCACCTACTGGGTATTATCATTTTTTTGAGACAGGGTCTCGCTTTGTAGTTCAGGCTGGCCCTGAACTCACTATGTAGCCCAGCAATCCTGCCTCTGCCTCCCGAGGGCTGGGATTACAGGCATGAGCTACCATGCCCAGCACTGTAGTATGTGGTTCTAATTGCTGGTGGGCATGAGTCACCAGGCCCAAATTGTGGTATGTGGTTACCAAGGATCAAACCGGGACCTTGCACTTGGAAGGCAGGCGCCAGAACCACTGAGCTAAATCCCTGGCTCCTTGTTTCTGTTTTTTGAGACCAGAGTCTTGCTATGTAGTTCAGGGCAACCTTAAACTCCCACTGATCCTCCTGCTTTAGTCTCCTGAGTGGTGGGATTACATATGTGCCACTGCGCCCAACCTGATGGGTATCATCCGATCTGACCTGCACAGAGGCAGGAAACTGGGGCCAGGACAGACAAAGGGGCGAATCCTGGGCTTTACGGAGGATGAGCTGCAGCAGCCTTGGGCCCAGGGCAGGTGGTTTTGGAGGCCAAGTTCTTGGTTACTCCAGTAGCTCCCTGGGGACCTGCTGGGAGGGGCAGTACCAGGTGGACCAGGGAGTCTGGAGCGGGCACGGTGCCTCTGTGCCCACACTGCCCGCATTGAGTCCCGCTCTGTCAGCCAGTGACAAGCCCTCTAAATCCCAAAATGAGGTACAGCGATTAGGAGATTTAAAAAGAAACAAAACCTCCGACTGGAGGCCTAGAGGGAGGTGGTGGGGAGGCCAGGCTTTTCTAGGTCAGTTTGCTAATATTAGCTGTGCCTCGGCCTGGAGGTAGCCCACCCTGCCTCAGCTGAGGGGCCGTTGGCTGGGACTTTCTACATGAGGGACGCACAATGCTCTGGACCCCCAGCTCTAGGATGGAGAACACTCCCAGAGCCTGAGCTGAGTAGCTCCTGGTGTCCAGGCAGCCGACTGCCTGCCCTGTCTCAGGTGTGCTTCCTCCCTGGCCTCAGTTTCTCCTTCGGTAAATTAAAATGTACCTGGCACAGAGCATGCCCAGGTCCTCTCTTGGTCCCATGTGGCTCCTAGGGTACAGGCCCCACCATTCTTCCATTGCCAGTGGCTTCTGCAGAGCCTCATGTCCTTAGGACACATCTGGGGAGACTGAGACCTGAGGAGACCTTCCCACCTGCCCAGCCCTGTTGTTGGACACCTGGCTCTGTGGCCCCGTGTTGGGCTCTCTCTCTTACCTCCCTAGTTTCCTGGCCTGGCTGGGGGCAAGTTCAGGGAGACATCGTCCTTCTAGGAGAGGTGTCTAGGCAGAGCCCAGCATCCGGAGCCTGGAAGGCTTCCCTCTTAGGGGCTCACCTTCTTTCCTTACCTCAGTTTCTCCTGCAGTAAAATGAGTATCATGCCCTCGCTGAACCGAGAGTGCAGTGCTGAGCTGCTGTGTCACACAGCCCGGTGGTGTGGGGGAGGGGAGCCCCCCACACTCAGGCCTGGGACATGCAGGCCCCGGCCCAGGATAAGTCCCCTGGGAAAAGAAACCTGAGCCAAAGACCCCTGTGGGGTGGGGACAAGAGATAAAGGGCAGGCCAGCTGCTCCCACACAGATCTCTGGCCTCCCTATCTCTGGCTGCATCTCCACCTGCCTTCCGGCCTGGGAATGTGATGGGCTAATTGCTCGGCAGTCCTTGGAGGCTGGGGACACATGTTGTCCCGGCAGGCATTCAGTGATGCATTCTGGAAAAGGCCCAGGCCTACAGTTCAGAGTTCTGACCTGGACTCTTCCTGGCCTTGCTGTACAGCTTTAGGCAGACTGTAGCCCTGCCTGGGCCTCCACACCCCTGGCTGTGGGGAGGGTTGACAGAGGTCGCAGAGTTCAATACAAAGCAGAATACTCGGTGCTCCGCATGAGCTGGGTCCCTGGGGAGAGGTAATGGTGTCCCACTGTAGAAGTGTGGAGACCGAGTCACGGTGGGGCTGGCTACGAATTTGATGGAGGACCCTGGCGAGTGAGGACCCAGGCTCCTCCATTCCGCCTCCCCAGCCCCAGTGCTCAGCAGGTGCCCCAGGCCAGGGCCTCCAACAGAGCCTCAGACCCGGCTGACCGGATCTTATCAGGGCCCGAGATCACTGCCATCTGGCCCTGCAGCTGCCCAGGTGGGCTCACCTTCCCAGCTCCGTTTCAGAGAAACCCTACGCCTCTGTGCTATCCCTCCCCCACTTCGCTGGGACCACCTGTCCGCCCTCCACAGGGGTGAGAGGGGCCGAGGCCAACGCAGGTCCCAGCCTGCATCAAGGCCGGGCAGCCGGACTGAGCAGTGACCCCTCTGACCTCGGGTCACTTGTGTGTGTAAAAATGCTAGAAGTCACAGCATGGAGACCGCAGCTCAGTTACCTGGAGTGGGGGGCCTGAGATGCCTGCTCATCGTAGCCTCTGTGTCTGACACTTGCCCCTTGCTGGGCTCCCATGTAGGATTACTGTGGCACCCCCACTCCACAGATGGGGAAACTGAGGCACAGAGGAGTGAAGGGCATCGCACTCATGGTCTGTCTGACCCCAAGCCACCTGCCCCAGGCACCACACAGGGTACAAGGGTAGGCCCTCTATTCGGTCCCTTGTAAGTGCTCAGTGTCCCAGGGCTCACAGTGAATACAACAGACCCAGGCCAGTACCCCAGCCATTGCAGCATTAGGTCTGGGGATTCCCTACTATACCCTCCCCTCCCCACACCCTGGTCCTGGGCTGGCAGAGCTGTGGCCTCCCCAGGGCCCTAACTGTTTCCTCTTCACAGGTTTCTGGCACAGCCCCGAGTGTGAATTTGTCCGCCACTGCATTGCCAAGTCCCAGGAGCGGGTGGAAGGGAAGGTGCAGCTGTCTGTCTTGAAGGGCCAAGTGTACATCCTCGGCCGGGAGTCCCCCCTGTCCCTCTACAACGAGGAGCTGGTGAGGTAGGTGCCCACAGCCGGGCCTGGAGCTTCAGACCCAGCATCGTGTCAGACTGGCTTTCTCAGCACTGTGCCCACACAGGAAGATGGGGCCACCCTGTCTGTGCCCTCACCAGGGAGAAGAAAGGTGTGACTCAGGTAGGGAGAAAGGTGTGACGACTCAGGTGCTCAGAGGTTGCACGCTCGTAGGTGCTGGGCTGTGAGGAAGGAGTGGCTACTCTGGCTGGGTATAATAGTGGGTTGCTGAGAGACTGGTTGCCATAGAGACTGCAGAGCAATGTTACCCAGGGGTGAAAGGAAAGATTCCAGGGAGGTACCACGTATGCAGAGATTTTGAGCTCAGGAAGAGCCTGGAACATCCCAGGTACTACAGGAACCCCAAGGGAGCGAGGAAAGGGCCAGCTTGAGGGCTGAGGCCAGGTTGTCAGGAAGGGACAAGGTCAGGGTCTGTTTTTAGGGGGCCCTTCTGGCTGCTGTGGAACACTGTCACGCAGGAGCTGATGGGGTGGACCAGGGAAGCAGGTGGATCTAACAGGTCTTCAGGAGGCAGTCCTAAATGTGCTGGGTGTGGAAGGCAAAGGGTAGTCCAAGATCACTGTGGTTGGCAGTGGTCACCAGAAGGGGAGGGGGAGCAAAGCTGTGTACATGCTGCTGACAACCAGAATCCAGGGGATGTTCTTGAGGAAAGATCAAGCGCTTGAGTTTAGATACGTTGCAACACTGGTGATTGAACCCAGGGCTTTTGCTCTAAGCTATATCTTTAGCCATTTTTAAAAGAGAATCTTGTTAAGTTTCCCAGGCTGGACTTGAACTTGTGATCCTCTTGCTGCCGCGTCCCAGAGTGCTGGGATTATAAGCCTGTGCTGTCAAGCCCGGCTGGGTTTGGATATCTTGCTATGAATCTCCTTTGAAATAGCCTGGAGAACCCATCATCTGCCTGGCTCTTGGACACAGGATTGGTGACATTGGTGGGTCACAAGCATGGTGATGTTCCCTGGGGTCATGGCCCAGGAGGAGCTGGCTCAGGCCAGGAGGAGGCTGAGCTCAGAAGGCAGCAAGGTGGATCTTAAGGAGCGTGCCCCTCGGAGCTTTTGGCAGAGAGTGGTTGAGAACTCCTAGGGACCAGGTTGGCAGCGGGCTGGCCACTGTCTGCACTGAGTCTGCACTGTTACCAGGGTGGCCTTCGCCAAAGGGCCAGGTGTCTCCTTTGGTGATCACTGACCACCTGTGACACTAGGAGGGGGAGGACCCCTGGGGGACAGGTCGACCCTGCCTGACCAGGGCCCTGGGCCCAGCCTGGTTCAGGCTGAAGTCAGCTCTCCCCTCCCAGAGGCCACTTGGAAATTAAAGTACGAGTTTTGTTTGGCAGTCAATATTATTTTTTTTCTTTCCCTTCTCTTTGCCTTGTTGAGTTTCTCCCCCCTTCAATCTTTCTAAACACTTTATAAGCCATAAATATAACCGAATCAGTTTAGATCAGTCGGGGTAAATGTCAAATTATCTTCTCTCTTTCTCTCTCTGGCTCTTTCTTCCCTCCCCCTCCCAATCAACAGCCTCTAATAATCTGTCCAACCCTTCATTAAGCCTTACAGTCGCACTCAGGGAGATTAAATGAATAAAGTAAAAAGGGAAAGGGGGAAAAAAGAGAAGAAAGCAGAAGCATTTATTCTCACTGTGTCTCCGACCATTTCCCTTTTCTTTCTGATTTCTACATCGCTGACTTGAAAGCCCTTGAGTGACAGCGTCACAGGGACCAGCGAGGAAGCCGCGAGAGGTAGCGGAGCTGGAAATGCCGCGGCACAGTAGGTAGAAAGTAACGTAATTATAGAGCAGGTCAGAGCCACTCGAATGAGCAAAAATAAAAGCACAGAGGTTTTCTGTAGACCGTCAGGGGAGGTAAAAAAAAAAATCATTGTAAACTCTTTCTCCACCTCCCCTCCCCACCCCAAACTACAATTTTAAAAAGAGGTTTTTCGTTCCTGAGAAACACCCCTTGGAACTGTCAGTAGCCTCCCGGGACGGCCTGTTCTCCAGGGGACCGCTCTGGGGGACTGGAAGGGCCCTGGTTTGAGACTGGGATGGGAGTTTCTTTCGGCTTGGGAGAGAGGAAGATGGAAGGACAAATGGACACGGTGCACAGAAGAGGGACAAGACGTGGCTGCCCGCTCCCTCCCGGGGCTGAGCACAGGCGACCTCCTAGGGCGTGGGAGGTCTGACAGGAGGGAGACTGGGTCTCCAAAGCCTGGGTGATAGTTTGTACCTGGTGTGGGGGGTCACACTGAGACGTGTGTGTCCCACCCCACTGCCCAAGTGAGGCACATTAGGGATTGAGGAGGTTGGTGGCAGGAAGGAGCCTGGGGTCTTCAGTCCCCACAAGGACACACCAATCTGCTTGGCTCCTGAGGGCCCCAGCACTTGAGTCCTGGAGGGAGCTCCAGAGATAGAAGCTGGGAAAGAGAGGGGTTGTGGAGGGGACAGCATGGGCATGACTTCTAGAGAGTTCTGGGTACCGGCCTCAAGGCCTGCTGAAGGTCGGGGCCAGGGCATGATGGTTGGAGGCAGAACTTGTATCCAGACAAGTATCCAAGCGAGGCAGGGCAGAAGCAAAAGACTCTTTATTCCGGCAAAAAGTGCGTGGTCTTCCAGGAACTAGTAGTCACACGGGATGGCAGACTTGCTTCCCTCCAACTAGTCTGACCTCTGGATGGGCTCCTCAGGGGACAGGCCGCCTCACTGTCACCCAGAACCTTGAGACGGCTTTGTCCTGAAGCTGGAGAGCTGCAGACACGCAGGTGATTCACG
This sequence comes from Petromus typicus, assembly GCA_004026965.1. Classification (NCBI taxonomy): domain Eukaryota; kingdom Metazoa; phylum Chordata; class Mammalia; order Rodentia; family Petromuridae; genus Petromus; species Petromus typicus. The sequence goes on along the minus strand of PVIR01007900.1, from coordinate 6,600 downwards.
GCGTGTTGTGAAGGACCCGTCGCCCTCAGAGACTCAGGGGCTCTGAGCAGCCATGGCCCAAGTGCTGTAATTAGCAACGTGACGAGTAATTGATTGCTTTTGTCTGAATCGATTGCTTATGTCTGTGCCAGCTGCAGGCACCTTTCCCTCCTGTGCTTGCTTCCTGTGCAGCAGCGTGGCCTGGCCTGGCCGATCCCAGGTGCTTCATAAATGCCTGAATGAGTGAATGAAAGTTTGCATGGAGTCAGCGTCATGATGCTTGCCACACACCTGTGCTGGCTTCGTGGTTTCACAGCACCAAGAGCAGCTGCCATCTGCTGTGGTCACTGGGGCAGATGGCATACTTGCCCTGGCCCTGCAGAGGCCGAGGTCGCAGAACCGTCTTGCCAATTGAGTCTCCAGACCGACAGAATGCTGTGGTTGAGGAGGCCCAGGGAAGACAGCCAAGGCCCTGGGACCTAGGACCTGGGACATGGAGGCAGTAGAGGGATCTCGCTGGTTGGACACAGTGGTAAACTCCATGGGATGGTAATGCTGTTAATGCTAGCAGCTGCCCTGCAGCTTGAGAAATGCCATCAACCTGTCCTAGTCTGTGCCCTTTGGGTGACAGGACACCACTAGCTGTCCCCAGACCCTCCCCTCTGAGCCCACCATGGCCTTGCAGACAGCTGGCTCGAGTGTGTCCCCAGTTTACAGGTGGTGGGTTGTGGTTTGCTGAAGGATACTATGATGCTTGTGGCAAGCTGGGACCCGAACCAAGGCTGCTGGAGGTACTTCCAGGTGCCTCTGCCTCTGGTAGGGTGCTAGTCCAGAACAAAGTTCCCAGAATGGGACAGCGATGGAATGAAAAGCTGTGGTGCAGGCGGGGCTTGGACCCATGTGGGGGCAGTGCCTTTCCGAGGGGGCTGCTGTCCCTCCCAGCGACCCCTCCCTCCTTCCTGGCTGAACCAATGAGCCTCTGCCCTTTTCCTGCAGCATGAATGTTCAGGGTGATTATGAGCCTATCGATGCCACAGGCTTCATCAACATCAACTCCCTCAGGTGAGCTGTCCAGCCCCAGGGACCCCTCTGACCCCGCCCCCTGGTCTCTGCTCACCTCTGCTCCCTGGGGATGGCTCAGGGGTACAAAGTCACCTCACGTCACTGTCCCTGAGCTGGAGGTCTAGCTGGGCACTGTCCAGGCCCCAGGGATGGCCATGGCCCAAAGAACACACGCTGCCTGAAGCCACAGACTTAGTTGGAAACCTGACTCTGCAGGCCCCTTCCCAGTATGGGAGCCGGCAGTGCAGGGACTGACCGCACCTGCCTCCCAGGTGCAGCGAAGGCACCCCAGGAGCTGTGGGAAATCAGCACGTGTCCCACAGCCTGGCTCTGGGGAGGAGTGCGGTGGCCGGCGGCAGGTGCTTTCAGTGCAGGCTGGAATGCTCTAGGGCCAGCAGCTGCGGGGACTAAACCGCTCCCAGGCGCGTTCCTAGATCACCTCCGCTAAATCTTGCAGAAATACGTAACTCCTGGAAACATACCCAGAGAGGTTATGTAGCCTGCCTGAGGTCACACAGCTAGGAAGCCAGGAGCTGAGTGGGGAGTCCTGTCTGTCCTGCTCTGGGTCCCCGTGTTCCCAAGCTGCGTGCCCTGAGCAGAGCCTCTATCCTCTCCCAGGGCCCGTCTCTTGTTTCTGAGCTGCCTGGGCCCAGCTCCCTGGCCGCTCCTCCCAGCCACCTCGCCGCCCGCCTCCTGCACCCTCTGTTTGTATTTCGTGACTCTATAAACCCTTTCAAATGGCCCCGCACACACCGGGATTTCATAATGGCCTCTTCATGGCTCCCACTGCCCGTTCAGCGCTTTGTCTTCTACAATGACAAGCAATGTTTCCCCCCGAAGATAAATTAATTACATTATCCTGATTGGAGGCCAGGAGGGGCCGGGATGGGAGAGGGGCTAGAAGAAAGGGCAACTTCGCACACATCTTGACAAACAGCTGCCCCCGACACCCTGTCCTGCCCGGATTCACGGAGCAGAGCGTGTTGTTATTGTTAATTTACATTTCCCTTTGTTTTGAATCTGATTTCCAGGCTGAAGGAGTATCATCGGCTCCAGAGCAAGGTCAGCGCCAAACAGACTGCCTGACAAAGGGGGGCCTCGGCCTCCTCCCGCTGCAGAGCTCCCAGCACAGGCACAAATTGTCGTGATGATTTGTAATTGTGACTTGTCCCTCGACACACACACCTGGCAGCGTAGTGGGGCTGCTGGGCCCAGCTTTGTTCGACAGTCCCCTGTAGCCTGTGAAAGTGGCCACTGGAGGTAGGGTGGCCACAGTGGTGAGCTCTGAAGTGACAATTAAAAAAAGGTACATTAGTCTTTTGTTTCTGGATTTCTACAGAGGGGTGTGTGTGTGTGTGTGTGTTCATCCGTGTTTTTCTTAGCCCAGCCTTTGTGTTTTCTGACTTATGTGCTGCTGAAGGCCACCATGGCCCAGAGACCCCTTTCCTCTGGGAGAACCTACCCTCCCCTCCCCCAGCAAAAACTCAGAATGCACCAGCGCCCACCTTGGGCAGATGGCAGCTTTGGATTTTGTCATCCACGGTGGCTGTATGCCAGAGAAGCCAAAGAAAAGTCAGGTGGCATGCTTGGGAGAATGTTGTGCCCGTAGCCGTTTCCCTGGGGGTGGCCCATCCCCGGGGCCCACAGGGATGCCTGGATATAGTGGCCGGGACTGACCCTAGCAGAGGCCCGTGTCAGCGCTAAGTAGCGAAAGAGTGGCTTAAAGCTGTCTGTCTAAGTTGTGGAGGATGGAGAACTCCGGTGAGAGAATGTAGGCAAAGAGACACAGAATTGAGCACGTGCAGTGTGGGGCCTGTGTGAGTTCTGTGTGGTCCTTTGACAGACCAGGGCCCAGAGCGTCTGTGTTTTATTCTAGTCCCTTCCCTTTAAAAGAAGTTTTGCTTCTCAAGTTTCTTGCCTCTGCTTAAAATGCCTATCGTGGTAGTGAACGACTCCATGGATATTTATGCCAAACACTTCGCTACATGTGCTTGATTCACATTATCTCACTGAATTTTCAAAACAGCCCTCTTACGCACACTGTGCATCTCCACTTTGAAGAGGAGGCAGCTGTGATACAGACAGACTGACTTGCTAAAGGCCACTCAGCTCACAGCAATTGAGCGTTGGCCTGGCTGACCCCAAATTTTGTGTGCTTAGTCATAGTGATAAGACGCATCCTACTTAAAAACAACACTAAGCAGGCCTTGGTGGGGTGTGCCTGTAATCCCAGCACTAGGGAGGCTGAGGCAGGAAGATGGCCACAAATTCAAGGCCAGCCTGGGATACCTAGTGTGTTCAAGGCCAGCGTGAACTACTACATACTGAGACCCTGTTTCAGAAAGGGAAAGAAAGACAGAAAGAAGAAAGAGAGAGAAAGAAAGAGAATATTTTCATTATTTCCTTCCCTGGAGAACTTTTACAAATACTTCTTACCCTGCAGGTCTTAGTGCTAGAGACGTGTTTTTATTCCTCTGAAAACATTTCTTAGTGTATGTGCTTAGGTTCTTGCCCTACTTTGAGTTCACTTTGTATTGGCTGTGATTGAAAGTCAAACCTGAGAATTTTAACCTTTACTTCATGCTTATAAACTTTTTTTTTTTTTTTTGAGACAGGGTCTCGCTTTGAGTGTAGGCTGGCCCTGAGCTCAGCCTCAAACTCACAGCAGTCCTCCTGACTGCCTCCCAAGTGCTGCTGATTGCTGCTGGGTGGAGTCTCCACACCCAGTATTGTATGTGGTTACCAAGGGATGGAACTCGGGCCCTTGAGCTTGCAAGACAGGTGCCGGAACCACTGAGCTAAATCCCCGGCCCTTATAAACTTTTTATACTGATGCTTGGCAGTTCCAGGACCACTTAAAGTCTGTCTTTTCTCTATTGAATTATCCTAGCATCTTTGTCAAAAATCAGTTGGTCATCTGAGTACAGGTCAGTTTCTGGAGTGTGTATTTTGTTTCATTATTTATCTGGATATCTTCACAGCAAAAACTCTGATTTGATAACTGGAGCTTTATGAGTCATTGCTATTTGGTACATAAGTCCTCCAACTTTATTTTTACTTCTCATTTTTCTTTTAAATCCTGAGATATTTTTCCTTTCCATACAAATGTTAGGAGCAGATTGCCAATTTCTTTGAAAAGCCCGCTAGGATTTTTATCAGATTTCCACTTAAATAAGAGATCCCTTGGAAGAAAGTGACCGTCTTAATTTAAGGTCAAGTTTTCTACTCCATGAACATGGTATGCCTCACCATTTATTTAACTTCCCTTTGCAATGTTTTATAGTTTTCAAAGTTCAAGTCTTCCAAATTTTTGTTGAAGTTGCTCGTTCAAATCATTTTATTTTTATGCTATTTAAATGGAGGTTTAAATTTTCCAGTATTTATTACTGGTACACAGATAGATAGCTGGACTTGTATTATTCAATCTTGCTACTGCTTCACTATTTCTAGCAGCTACTTTGTTTTCTATAAACATGATCATAACGGGCTGGGGATTTAGCTCAGTGGTTCCGGCGCCTGTCTTGCAAACGCAAGCATCTGGGTTCGATCCCCCAGTAACCACACACAGTACTGGGCCTAGCAGCAATCAGTACCACATACCACAGTGCCTCGCGTGGTGGCTCATGCCTGTAATCCCAGCACTCGGGAAGCAGAGGCAGGAGGATTGCTGGGAGGTGAGTTTGAGGCTGAGCTCAGGGCCAGCCTGAACTACAGAGCGAGACCTTGTCTCAAAAACAAAAAACGAAAAAACAACATGATCATATCATCTTCAAGCATAGCAGTTTTACTCTTTCACATGTTTACCCCTCTGTTTCTTGTCTTATTGTACTGGCCAGAAATACCTGTAATATGTTGTTAAAAAATAAAGTGATGAGAATGGGCATCTTATTTCTGGTCTTATGTAGTAAACATTGAGCTTTCCACCACTGAGTTCGAGCTAGCTGCATAAGTCTGAGGTCAAAGAAAATTCCTTTCTGGACCAGGGATTTAGATCATTGGTTCCAGCATCTGCCCGGCAAACGCAAGGTCCCAAGTCCCATCCCGAGTAACCATATACCACAGTGCCGGGCATGGTGGCTCACGCCTGTCATCCCAGCACTCAGGAGGCAGAGGCAGGAGGATCGCTGTGAGTTCAAGGCTGAGTTCAAGACCAGCCAGAACTACAGAGCGAGACCCTGTCTCAGAAAAAACAAACAAACAAAAAAGAAATTCCCTTCTATTCCTAGTTTGTTGAGAGTTCCTCCTGGCTTCATTATCACAGCTGGGTGTTGAATTTTGGCAAACATGTTCCCAACATCCTTTGAGATGTTCGTGTGGTTTTTCTCCTGTGGTTTGATCTCATGATGAATTATATCTGCTGAGTTTGAATGGGAGGCCAGTTTTGTGTTCTCAGGATAGATGCCCCATGGTTATGATACAATCACCTTTTTTGTATATTGTTGGACTTGATATGCTGAATCTTATCAAAGAACCTAGTGCTATGTCTGTCTGGGATATGAGTCTACTCTCTCATAGTGACGGTGACTGGTTTTTGGAGTGGCCTCTAAGGGAGGCGTGAAGTGTCTTCCCATTATTTTCTTGAAAAGCCAGTGAAGCACTGGCAATTTTTCTTTCATAAATATTTTGTAAAATTCATCAGTGAAGCAATATAAGCCTGGAATTCGCTTTGAGATACTTTTTAAAGTATAAATTCAGGCTGGGTTTGATGGCGAACACCTGTGATCACAGCACTCACGAGGCTGAGGCAGGAAGATCACTGGGAGTTTGAGGCAGCATCATCCACATAGTGAGTTCAAGGCCAACCTGAACTATGCAGCAAACCCTGTCTCCAAAAACATACATACATACATACATATATTTCTTTGACTTACATATAGTTGTTCAAGGAGTCTATTTCTTTTTTGATCAACTTTGAGTTATTTCTTTTCAGGAATTCGCCCGTTTCATTTAGGCTGTAAATTTTATTGGCATAAAGTTTTTCACAGTTTTGCTTGTTGTCTTTTTCGTGGCTATGGGATTAGGGTGGTAACTCTCTTTCATTACGTACCATGATAATTTGTGCCCTCTCTTTTTTACTTGATCAGTATGATAGAGACGTTGCTTGTTTCTCTACATGGACTGTCTTATTTTTCCTGCGGCTTTAAGACTTTCTCTTCACCACAGACATTCAGCAATTAGATGATGCCATCGCCCGGTATGGTTTTGTTCTGTTGTGGTTCTTTGAGCTTTGGGCCACGGATTTTTAAAATCGAATCTGAAGTACTTGGGGCTTTCTTCCGCCGACTGGCTCGTCTCCCGCCTCCCTTTCTGGCGCTCTGCGTGCTGTGTGGACCACGTACATTGTCCTGTGGGTCCCTGATGCTCAGTTCCCACAGCTCCTCCTCCTGCCCACTCCCTCCACCTTTGTTCCTCTCTGAGCCTCCTCTGTATGACGTCCACTCTGTCCCTTCCAGTTTACTGGTCCTTCCTGCTGCACTGTCTGACCTGCCATTACCTCACCACATGCCTGGTTGAGTCAGGCACTCTTCATTGGTAAAGAAGCTACTTTTTTTTTTTTTT
>PVIR01007899.1:36455-59009 GCA_004026965.1 Petromus typicus | reverse complement strand
ATAGAGGGAGATTCTGAAGAACAGGGCAGATGTCAGCAATAGTCCTTGAGTGGTTAGGCAGATCTGGTGCAGTTCTGCCCTGAAGAATCACAGCATGTGGGACCATTGAGTACCTGTTGCTACCAGAGATGAAGACAAGAGTTAAGTACAAAGTTCATCTGCAGGCAGGAAGACTTGGTCAATTTTGACCTTGCAGTTCCCAAATAGGATTGTTCCCAACACTTTGTTTTTGGCTTTATGAGTGCTGAAGCTTCTGAGGTCTTATATACATGCTTTAAAATATTTGTATGAAACTTTTACATTCCACATTTGCAGCTAGGTAATTCAAATAATTAAAAGATCTTTTATTTATTTTTTTTTTGAGACAGGGTCTCACTTTGCAGTTCAGGCTGCCTCTGAGCTCAGCCTCAAACTTATATCACAGCAATCCTCCTGCCTCTGCCTCCCGAGTGCTGGGGTTACAGGCGTGAGTCACCATGCCTGGTACTGTGGTATGTGGTACTGATTGCTCACACCCAGTATGGTATGTGGTTACCAGGGATCGAACCCAGGTCCTTGTGCTTGCAAGACAGGTGCCAGAACCACTGAGCTAAATCCCCAGCCCAAAAGATCTTTTATTTTAATACTTAAAATCCCATTGCCTTCGTGTATCTTGTCTTTTCTGTTAAAAACACTGATGACAATTTGCTTCTTGTTCTCTTGAAGATGATCTGCCTCTTCTCTGGAAGACAGAGATAGCTTTGTTAGAATGAGGTATTCTCTAGGTCAGGGGTTTTCAAAGTCAGATCTTTAGATTAGCAGTGTCAGCATCATCTAGGATCTGTTAGAAAATTCTGTTACTGAGGTTATTTTAGGTGCACTGAGGAAAAGAGCGTCTGTCTGGATGCCAGTACCTTGATTTTCACCGGACCTCTTGGGTCAATCTGATGCATGCAAAAGTTTGGAACCACTTTTCTAGATTCTAGCTACTCAAAACATGGTCCATAGAGTTCAGCCTCATTAGCCACATGCAAAATATATCAATATATACAATGTTTGATTATGATGATTATGCTTTCAAATGTGATATTTTTAGTTAGTATGAAAACTTCCTCATGTCTTGATTTTATTTAAATTATTTGCAAAATACTGGTATAGCAAAGTCTTCTAAAGTATGTTAGAGTATGATGCATATTATTTTAGATACTTTCATAATCTTTATATTTTAATATTATTTATTTATTTACTTTTGAGACAGGGTCTTACTTTGTAGTTTAGGCTGGCCCTGAGTTTACTACATAACCCATGCTAACCTCGAACTTACAGAAATCCTCCTGCCTCTGCCTCCTGACTGCTGGGATTACAGGCATGAGTCAACATGCCCAGTATTGTGATATGTAGTAGATGGGATCAAACTCAGGACCTTGTGCTTGCAAGGCAAACACCAGAGCTAATTCCCTGGCTCTCATTTTTATTAATTGCTAGAGATTTAGAACTTTGACACAGTACATTAAATTTTTAGTTTTATTTTTTCTCTTTGGTCTTATTTTATAGGCTTTGCCAGAAACAGCTGAAATGCAAACAGAAAAAGAGTTAATAAATGTATCTGGAAAAATTGAATGTGAAGGACCTAATCGTCATTTCAATTGCTTTACTGGAACCTTGTATCTCACTGATAAAAGGTACTTATTTCTCTTTGCAAATTTTTTTTTCCTCTTATGCAGCATAGAATGTGGCAGCTTTTGCTCTGTAAACTAACATTTTAAGATATTTAAAATATCTTCACTTTCAACTATTCCTAACTGTTTAGAAAAAATAGGTGGAAAACGTATGATGCTTTCTTAATATTTCTGTGCATTGGTCAACTTTACATTACTGTAATGAAATAGCTGAGATAATTAACTTATATAGAGAAAAAGTTTAATTAGGTCAAAAGTATTAGAAATTCCAGTCAGAGCCTGGGAGATCTTATCATTTAGGCCTTTGTCAAAGATGTTGCATCAGTGGGTAGGGCTATGGGAAAAAATGAGAATTAAGTTGTGTCTTATACTGGTACAAATCCCCATTATGGAGTGCAATCATGATGTGTATATTTAATGTACCAATAAAGATTATAAAAAAAAAAGATGTTGCATCATATTGAATTGCGTGACATGGTAAACTTCCTACATCATGCATGAGAAAACACAATGGTGTGTTTGAGCATGTGTGTGTGTGTGTGTGTGTGTGTGCATGTGTGTGTGTGCATGTGCATGTGCATATATGTGTGTATGTGCTTACAAAGTTCCATAGTTACTTCTGGCTTTCATCTCCAAATGCTTTAAGAACCTCTCTTTCTCCTGTGATGCCCAGTTCCTAAAGGTCCCCGTACCTACCAGTGTCACCACTCTGGGGACCAAGGCTTTAATAAAGAACCTTTGAGTACCTTTATGCTATAGCAAACTGTAAATGCTATAGCTGGAGAAGTCAGGTCCAAGTTCCCTTTGGGTACCAGTATTTGGCCTATATTAAAGAGAAATCACTGGGAAAAACAAAGTTTTGAAAGTAACCAAGTGCAAGGCAAAGGTTTGGTATGATAACGATGGAGAAATTTTCCTTGCTTCTGCACACTTTCCACTTAAGATTTTTTAGGTTTATCTTTCACACAAGTCAATCCAGGGCTGGAGGCCAAAGATTGGACCATCATGGCTCCACATGCCTGATTGCTGTAGACTGAAACATCATCCATGCATGCCCTTTTATCAGTTACAAAACGGACACACAAAAATTTACTTGCCCACAAAATCTTTTCTATAAACACATTTTATAGTCACTCTAAATAGAGATTGTTCTTATCTGTAAAAGTTTTAATCAATACGCCTTTGGAAGGGTGAAAAATGAATCCTAAAACCAAATTATCTAAAATTATTGTTCCTTTAGGACTATGTTCCCTTTATGAAGAAATATTTGCTTTATTGTCATTTGCCTCAAAGCTTCTTTGGCACTTTATACTTTTTTTTTTTTTTTTTTTAGCCCTGTTCCAATCGGGCCTGACCAGGTCTTATTACGAGGGACACAGCTAAGAAATACTCAGTGGATAATTGGCATAGTCATTTACACAGGATTTGAAACCAAATTCATGCAGGTAAAATAATGTGTGATAACAAAGAGCAGTGCTTGTGTATTTTTTTCCTTTTGCTTTTGTGATGTAACAGAGTTTAATATGTATCTTCTGAGTTTAGAAGAAAATTTTCCTATTTAATCTCTAGTTTTATTTATTTATTCTGAGTTTTAAAATTACACATCCCCAAACATTGATCACCTAAAAAACAAAATTCTAAAAAATCACCTAAAAAAGAAAACACTACACTCCAGGTGATCCAGTTTTGTTTTGTTTTGTTTTTTTGTCTTTTGTGTGTATGTGTTCCCACATGCGCTGCTGTTCAGAATGCTGTCAAGACACCTCTCAAGAGACCAAAGGTTGAGAAAGTGACCAACGTGCAGATCCACATTCTGTTCCTGCTGCTCCTGGTCATGTCCCTGGTGAGCTTCGTGGGAGCTCTGTTCTGGAACGCAGCAAACCATGCAGACATGTGGTACCTGAGGAAGGAGAGTAAGTGTCGGCGGGTGGGGAAAGCTGCCACTTCTGGCAGTTGTGGTGCCTTCAAAGGTGACTTTAATGACTTGTGTCCATGCTTTTGTTTAAAGTCGAGGGCAGTCATTGGTTACAAATTAGTGAGAGCTCATGGGAAGCAAAAGTGCTTACATCTGGAGCCAGGAAGGATAAAAAGGGTGTTCCAGAGGCCCCCCGGAGGCATGTTCCCAAGGACCTACGAAGCTCCACCAGTAGTTCCCTGAGCAAGACCACTGCCTCCCAGCAGTACCACTCTGAGGACCAGGCCTATAACATCTGTCCTTTGGGAGACACACACTTTCCAAAACATAGAATTATTTTATTTTGAAATAGAAACTTGCAAAAGTTGAGGATATTGTGGTTCCTGCAAAAATGTGTCAAGTTCTGCATACTGTATAATTAATCTTTTCTTCCCTTTTTGATCAGACATCTTAAAAGATGAGATGACTTATGTTTCTGTTTTCTGGTCACTCATGAGCCCACGTAATAAGTAGTCATGGATACAAATCAACTGCTTCAGTGACATCTTTTCACCTACACTTGGTTAGCAAATCACTGCTAATGGACCACTGCTTGATTTTGTGAATAAAGCTTTTATTGGAACATTGCCATATGGACTTGTTTGTGGTTATTTTCATGCCACAGAGTTGAGTAGTTGCAAAGGAGACTGTATGATTATGATTATAGAAATATTTATCCTCTGGCTATTATTGGAAATGTTTTGAAATACAGGGTCAAGTTGAACCTTCTTTAGCATGTGCATCAGGATGATAAATACCATCCTCATGACTTGATATCCCTTCACACCTCCTTGAAATTTACTCTTCATTTAAGTTTTAGTAATTTTGATTGTCTTTTAAGGTTTCTCCATCTACTCACTGTTTCATTCCTCCAAGCATTTGGTCTAGTGTTCCTCTGGCTTCAAATATCCTGGCCCCTCTCATTTTTGTCCCGTCTTATGTAGGGCAGTATGAAGCCCTACTTCTTCTTGTGGTATTGCTCCTCTTCTTTTTTCTTCTGAGTCCTCTTTGGCATCTGTAATAACCTTCTTAGTAGAGATCATTCTACTTCCATGTTTTACAGTTGTAATTTATTTATACACTCCGACCCTAGGCTGTGAATCTGAGGAAAGTACAACTTCATAATGAGAATTCTGTAGTTTACTGGTTGATGATAAAGAATAATTATAGAATTGAAACTGAGCTCTATAGTATTTTAGTACTATCCCTTGACTTATTAGAATGAAATTGAGATTCTGCATGCTTACTAGAAAGCATAGAGGAGGTAACTATCTTGTTTAGAATAAGAACCTAGATTTGAGTCTAGAGTGGTGACGGTGAACCTTTGAGAGCTCTCAGTGACACAGATAGCCTGCCAAAGGCCCGTGTGCTGTAGGTTTACCATCCATGCTCTGGACTATAAGGGAGGATGGAAAGTGTAGTGACTATTTAGATATTTACAAATATACTAAATTAAAGAAAAAATGTATTAAAGCAAAGGACATTGCTCTAAATCTCCATCACTTTATTCTTGCAACTTGGTGAAGCAGTTCTGGAAGTCCTCCTTCATGAGTCTCTTTATAAGTCTCTATGTGAGCGCTGTTGCCCAGTGCCACCCAATGGAAAGGCAAGCTCTTAACAACACAAATGTCTCCTCATGCATCTTAGTCATTGGACCTGGCACCGTGTGACTTCCTCAGAGCCAAAATGACTGTAAAAGGTCAGCATTTTCAACTGATTCAGAACACTGGGATAGCATGATTAAACCCAAGAGAAAAGACTTCTAGAACTGCTTCAGAAAGTAGCAAGAATAATGAGATAAATGTATTTGAAATGACAGAAAGTATTGTGAAGGAGATTAGTGGCAATATGTGTTTTACTGTATCTTCCTGAATTAGGGACAACTGATTACAGTGATACATGCACATACATGTTTATAACAGTGTAATTCACAAAAACTGAATCTTGGAAGTAAGCTATATGTTCATTAACAGATGAAAGGATAAAGAATCCATGGTATTTGTATACAATGGATTATTACTCTGCTATAAAGAAGGATAAACTTGAGTCTTTTGCAGAAAAATGGATACATTTTAAGACCATAATGTTAAGTGAAATAAACCAGAGAAACTAAATATCACATGACATATTTTATATGATAAATTTAAATTGCAAATAAAAACAAAATAAAAGATAGATAATACGATGTAGGGTGATAGATGTTTCTCATATATGAAGAGGATTAATAGATGAATGGAGGGAGGGGATGGAGGAGAGAAAAGGAATGAACAAGGAATTTTCAAAAAAATTGAAACATATGCCCTGTTGTTTGATCACACCTTGTATATCAGTATGCCACTTTACTCTTATTTAAAAGAAGAAAAGGACATTAAATGATTACTATTGTAACTGCACTTCAAAAATTAATAACTTTGGCAAAGCACTAAAGTTTTTGCTTTCTCTGACCAAAATATATAGCCAATGCTATATTTGCCTGAGGCTTTCTTAGAAGACTGATTTAGAAACAAAGTTTAAAAATATAATAAAGTAAATATGAGAAAATAAACTCAATATGAAAGGGTTTGAACATTGTGACAGTGAATTAAAGTTGACTTTTTAAAAATTAATTGATTTTGTTGGTATATTTTATATACATATTATGATCACAATCAATATTAAGAATTCGTACTAGTACATGGCATAATTTAATTCTCATTTTTCTATTCCCCTGCCCACCCTACAACCCCTTACACCCATATACATAAGCTTTCTCTCTTTTTACCATCACATTTTTCTTTCCCCACATTGCTTACCCCATTCCCATTTACCCTTTGAGTATTTTATATTTTACAATATCTGTCATACATCCCAGAAATCATTTTCATCTTCACTTGCTCGTATCAGAGAAAAGATACAGTATTTACCTATCTGTGGCCTATTTATTTCACTCATGGGTATGACCTCAAGGACAATCCATTTGAGTATAAATGACTCAAATTTATCATGTTTTACAGTGGAGTAATTCTGCATTTTATTTCTTTTTTTTTTTTAAACACATCTTTATCCACTCTCTGGTTGATGGGCATTTAGGTAGTTCCCAAGATTTAGCTATCACAAACTGAGCTCCTATGGACGTGGGTGCACATATGTCACAGTGATATGAGTTTTTTACTCCTTTTATGTATATACCTATCAAGGAAATAGCAGAGGCAAATAGGACCTAGGTTTCTGAGGAATCTCCACACTGATAAAGTTTCCTTTCTCCTGCAGCCTTGCCAGCATTTGTTGCTGGTTAATTTCAAGACAGCAGCCATTCTTTGTGGAGTGAGATGAAATCTTAGTGTTGCTTTCATCTGCATTTCTCAAATGACCAGTGATGTTGAACATTTCTTCATGTGCTTCTTAGCTGCTTTCACTTCTTCCTCTGAAAAGTGTCTGTTCATTTCAGATGCCCGTTTTTGAATTGGGTCTTTAAATTTTGGCGGGGCTGATTTCTTTAAGTTCTTCATATATTCTAGATAGTAATCCCTTGTCTGAGAAACAATTAGTAACAATTTTTTCCCCATATTTCTGGGTGTCTTTTCACTTTGCCAGTGGTTTCTTTTGCTGTGCAGAAGCTTTTTAATAGGATGATATCCCATTTGTTGATTCCTTCTGCTAGTTCTCCTCTGATAAAAATTCTGGTCAAAAAAGTCTTTCCCTAAGCCAGTGTGTCCAAGAGTTCCACCTAACCTGTTTTGCTGAAGGTTTAGTGTTTCTATTTTAATATTTAGGTCTCTAATCCACTTTGATTTTAGTTTAATACACTGTGAAAGAGCTAGGTCTAGCTTTAGTGTTTGGCAGGTTAAAGCCCAGTCTTTCCAGCACCATTTATTAAAGAGGCTTTCTTCCCTCCACTGAGGATATTTGCCTCCTTTGTCAAAGATGAGGTGGTTTATTGTATCTGCAGAACTTGTTTCTGGGTCTGCTAATCTATTCTACTGATCCTCAGGTCTGTTACTTTGTCAGTACTATGCTACTTTTTATCACAGTGGCTGTATACTATAGTTTCAAGTTGGAGATTCTGATATCCCTGCCATGTCCTTGTTGCCTCGAATTGCTTCTGCTATTCTAAGGCTCTTGTGGTTCCAGATGAATTTCTGGATTATTTTCTCTAGCTCTGTGAAATATGCTGTTGAGATCTCAATCCAGATTGCATTGAATCTATACAATAGTTGTGGAAACATGGCCATTTTGGCAATATTATTTCTGCCTACCCAGGAACAAGGGATGTCTTTTCATTTTCTGATATCCTCTTCAATCTCCTTTTTCAGAGTGCTGTAGTTTTCAGAGTAGAGGTCTTTCACCTCCTTTCTTAGATTGATTCCTAGATATTTTATTTTTTGGATGCTACTCTGAAAAAGATTGACTCTACAATTTCTCAGTCAGTCTGTGTTTATGTATAAAAAAGGCTATTGATTTTTGAACATTGATCTAATATCCAACTATACTACTACATTTGCTGGTTAAGTCTAGCAGTCTTTTGGTTGAGTTTTTAGAAACTTCAGTATAGAGTATCAGGTCATTGGCAAATAATGACAGTGTCACTTCTTCCTTTCCTATCTTAATTCCTTTCATTTCTTTCTCTTGTCTAATTGCTGTGGCTGATGTTTCCAGTACTATATTGAACAGGACTAATGATAGTGGACATCCTTGTCTTGCTCCTGATCTCAATGTGAAAGGTTTCAGTTTTTAACTATTTAGAATGATGTTGGCTTTTGATTTCTCATAAATAGCTTTTATTAGTTTAACATGAAGTCCATCTATTTCAATTTTCTGTAGAGTTTTGATCACAAATGGGTGTTGGTTTTTGTCAAACACTTTTTCTGCACCTATTGAGATGGCCATATATGTTTTTTGTCCTTGAGTCTGTTAATATAGTGCATTACATTTATTGATTTACGTATATTGAACCATCCCTGCATCCCAGGGTTGAATTCTACTTGGTCTGGTGTATGATCTTCTTGATGATTCTCTGTCTTCTGTTTGCCAGTATCTTATTAAGGATTTTTGCATAAATGTTCATTAGGGATATTGGCCTTTGCTTCTCTTTTTTGAATGGTTCTTTTTCTCCTTTTGGAATCGATGTAATGTTTCCTAGAATGAATTTGGGAGTACTGCTTCCCTTTTGATTTCATTAAAAAGTTTGAAAAGTACTAGCATTAACTGTCATTTAAAAGTTTTGTAGAATTCAGCACTTATCTGTATATTCAATTCTTTTCCTTTTCCTGTGAAGTTTTCTTGCATTATATCTGTGAACAGTATTTTTTTTACATCTTTTGCACTATCTCCTGCTTCTTTATTGATTCCAATCAGCCTCATGTTATTTTTCTCTGTATTGTCTAAGAGCTATTGGATTGATTTCTCATGATTCCTTGCCATGTTCAATAACTTACACCTTTCTGGTTCATTGGATGTAATCCTATGCTCTAGATCTGAAATTCAGTCCTCACATTCATTCATCCTACTTCACAAACTTTTTCGTTGGTGATTTCAATGACCTGGAACTCTTGTTTGAAGCTGTTTAACAGTTCCATTGTTTTTATTATCTAGGATTCTATCATGTTCCTAAACTTTTTTTTTTTTTTTTGAGACAGGGTCTCACTTTGTAATTTAGGCTGGCCCTGAGCTCAGCTTCCAACTCACATCACAGCAATCCTCCTGCCTCTGCCTCCCAAGTGCTGGGATTACCCGCATAAGCCACCATGCCTGGCACTGTGGTATGTGGTACTGGTTGCTGCTGGGTGTGAGTCTCCACACCCAGGATAGTATGTGGTTACCGGGGATCGAACCTGGGCCCTTGCGCTTGCAAGACAGGTGCCAGAACCACTGAGCTAAATCCCCAGCCCCCCTAAACTTTTCTTTAGCATTATTAATTATATCTTTCGCTATGCCCAGTATCTCTGCTTTTTATCTCAGAGATTGTTTCTGACTTCCATTGTGCTAGATCTTCTTTTGTTACTCTCTTATTGCTGGTGATTGACCTTCAGTTTGCTCCATTCCCCTTTCCTTTTGCTTGTGTATTTCCTATATGTTTTCCTTTATTATCTGTAGCCCTTGTTATCAAAACTATAGTCACGCTCATGTGACATAGACAAGGAATTATCAGTACCAGCTTTCTTGAAAACCTGGTTAAAGAGTCATCTTCAGAATTCTCCTTTACTGGCATGTGTGAGGTCCTGGGTTCAGTTGCATGCACTAAATAAGAGTTTGTGTTCTTTAAAATTGAAAAATGAATTGTAGAAATAATTGAGGCTAAGGATAGGAGAAGTTTACTGAGAAAAAAAGCTTTTGCCTAACAGAGACAGAAGAGTAACTGAAAAATAGGTGATGGCCCCTCTCATTTAGAATTGAAATTGGCTTTTGTTTTGGAGACAGGATCTCACTTTTTTGTAGTTCAGGCTGGCCCTGAGCTCAGCCTCAAACTCACATCACAGCAATCCTCCTGCCTCTGTCTCCTCGAGTGCTGGGATTACAGGTGTGAACTACCATGCCTGGCACTGTGGTATGTGGTACTGATTGCTGCTGGGTGTTAGTCTCCATGCCCAGTATGGTATATGGTTACCGGGGATGGAACCCAGGCCATTGCACTTGCAAGATAAAGGCCAAAACCACTGAGTTAAATCCTTGGCCTGAAATTGGCTTTTAAGCTAATGGGATTTAAGAATCTAAATTCATTATCTAATTCCCTAGACTACAGATATGTCTTTTTTCAATGGGAATAAATATAAAATTTTCATCTGCAAATTAAAATTAATTAATTATTCTTAATTGTATGGATTTGTTTTTAATAAAATGTGTCCTCTTCACAGAATAATTAGGCTTAGTTCCCTTCAATTATACCTCCGATGTAACATGTAAACATGTGAAACTGAGATTCATGTTTAACAGTGCATCTAGGTTTAAATACACAAATTGATATTAACATTATGTATGCTTTTCAGAAAGACATATATATATATATATATATATGAGATGAATGCTTTCTAAGTATTTTAAAGCACATTCTATAAAACCATGTCAAATTCTCATTGGAAAACTAGTCTCTCAAACATACTTGCCTCTTTAAAAATGGTTTAAATTTTTGGATTTTACAAAGTATCACATTTACCTTTTTCTTAGTCCTACTTTCCTTCTCTTTTGATGTTTAAATAACGATAACTCTAATGCATGTACATTCTTACACATGGGCACTTGCTTAGTTTCTCCATTGCTATTACACACCTCTGACTTCACATCCACTTTACTTCCTCACAGTCCTGTCCTCCCATCCTCTGTGTTTAGGAAACTCTTCATTTTCAAACTTTGCTCACCTTGTTTTCTGAGACCCCTCCCCGGGGCCTCCTTTTTATGCCACTTGTTACCATGATCAGTGCTCAGTGCCACCACAGAATTCCTCGTGCCACCTTTGTTTCAGTTTGTACATTTTATTAGTATATGTTTGTTGTACATAATTACCTGTGGCAGTGGTTCATGCACATAATGCTCCTTAATTTTTCCATCTCCTTTCTCTCTCTCCTCTTGCCTTCTCTTGATCCCTTTCCAAATTGAGGAAGATATATCTCCCTTCTTCCTATTGTTTACCTTTTATTTTAATCTTTATTTATACTTTGCACTTCTCATAGAAGAGAAAACATGCATTATTTTAGCTTGTGTGTCTGATTTATTTCCCATAACATGAGAGCATCTCAGAGTGCATCCAGTTTCTTCCCAATGACTCAAGTTTATCTGTATGGTGCAGTAGTACTTGCAGGTTTTCTTTATCCACTCATCTGGTGATGGACATATAGCCCACTTCCAAGATTTACTATTGTGAATTATGTTGCTATACATGTGGGTCTATGTGTATCACTGTACTATGATGTCTCTAACACTATCAGGAAGTTATCTAGAAGGAGAATAGCTGGGTAAAATGGAATTTCTAGTTTTAGTTTTTTGAGAAATCTCCATACTGATTTCTATAATGTTTGTACTATTTTACATTCTTAACAATAGTGTAAAGGATTTGTTTTTCCCAGCAGCCCTGTCAGCATTTGTTATTGCTTAATGTGATTGCTTGATGATGATCATTCTTTCTGACATAAGATGGAACCTCAATATTGTTTTAATTTTCATTTGTCTAATGGTCAGTGATTCTAAACATGTCTTCATGAATTGATTACCTATTGTGCTTCTTCTGAGAAATGTCTATTCACTTCAGTAGCCTATCTTTAACTAGGTCTCTATGTTGTGGGGTCTGCTTTTGAGTTTTTCATGTACTCTAGGTGTTAGTCCTTTTGCTGATAAGTAGCTGACAAGTTTTTCTGGTTATGTAAGTTGTCTCTTCACCCTGTTGGTTGTTCCTTTTCTGCTAAAAGAGTCTTGTAATTTGCTTTGGTCCCATGTGTTGATCCTTGCTCTTATTTCCTTTGTCACTGGGCTTCTGATGCACCCTGAAAGTGGAGTGTGTGTCTTACCCAATCTGGATCCTTAGTGCTTCCTATACTGGTTATGACATGCTTCATGTTTAACTAATCTTGAGAAAAATTATGTCGGGGTCCACTTTTACTAGTAATTTTCATGGAGAAAACCCCACAGTTCTAAAAATGTGACAGTGCTCACAGGATGAATTAAGCTGTCACGTATCCTGTGACGTGGCTCCTCGATTCTCTTCTGCAGATGAAACATCCCACTTCATTGGTTTCGACATACTGGTGTTCATCATCTTGTACCACAACCTCATACCCATCAGTCTGCTGGTAACTCTGGAAATTGTGAAATTTATTCAGGCTCAGTTTATAAACTGGGTGAGTATTAAAATAAAAACCTTTCTTTTTTAATAGCTGAAAGGCAAGCAAGGTATGTAGATCTTTATTTAACTATTATTTTTAATGAGTATGTTTCCAGTACCTAATGTTTACATTCCTGGTGTGGAGCTGGTACATGTACATAACATAACACATCAAACAGTGAAATATACTTGGGGTTGTTTTCTTTCCTCTCTTCTGTTCCATTGATCCTTAGATCTGTTTCTGTGCTCTACTATGCTGTTTTTAATCACAATACCTTTGTAGCATAACTTCAGGCCTGGGATGGTGATGCCTCTCCTTCCTTGTTCTTTTTACCTAGGACTGCATTTACTTTTTTATTGCTGAGACACAAAACCTGACTTAACTCACAAGTTAAAGGAGCAAACATTTATTTCAGCTCACAGTTTGTAAAGGTTTCAGTCAATAGCTGATTGACTCATGCCAAGGGGCGTGGCAGAGAAGAAACTGTCTATGGTAGGGCAGACAGCAAGCAGTAACACCGAGTTTGCTTTTCCTTTTCTTTCTTTCTTTCTTTCTTTCTTTCTTTCTTTCTTTCTTTCTTTCTTTCTTTCTTTCTTTCTTTCTTTCTTTCTTTCTCTGTCCTGTTACATTTCACTCAGGCTACAAACCCACTAACAGACTCCATCCATATTCTGGGTGGAGCTTCTACTCTCCACACCCAGAACTGTCCTAAACCAATTTAGGTGTCACATAGCCTTAATACCAGTATCACCTCTTCTAATCCATCACACATCCATGATCCAGCCAACTCCCAAAAGCTCCAGTGAAGAGCATATGAGATTTTGGGGGAACATCTACATATAAGCTATATAAGGGTCTTTTCTGGCTCCATATGAATTTTAAGATTGTTTTCTCCAGTTGTAAAGGCTGCTTAGTATTTTAATCGAGACTGTATTAAATATATATATATCAATTTTGGAAGCATAACCATTATGATTATATTCTCTTACCCAGGAACAGAGAATATCTTTCCTTTTCCGGTTTCCTCTTCAATTTTCCTTTTCATAGTAGTTTTCATTGTAGAGGTGTTTTGCTTCCTTAATTGGTTAATTCCTAAGTGGCTAATTTGCCTTTGGGCTATTGTGAATGATAGATATATTTTTCCTGATTTCTTTCTCAGTGGGTTCATTGTAAGTTTATATAAATGCTACTGATTTGTGTGTGTGGACTTCATATCCTGCTATATTAAAAAAATTGGTGATTCATTCTAAGAGTCTTCTGGAAGATTTTTTCTGGGTCTTCTATGTAGAGGAGTATGTCATCTTCAAGCAAGAATAATTTCACTTCTTTGTTTCCAATATATATCTTTTTTTTTCTCTTTTTCTTACTTGATTTTTTTGCTAATGTTCTGCATATTTTATTCAAAAAGAGCAGTGATACTGAACATCTTAGTCTCTTGTCTGATTTTAGAGGGAAAGCTTTTAGTTTTTCCCCATTTAATATGATTTGACAGTAGGTTTGTCATGCATGACTTTTATCAGATAAAGGTCCTTCTATACCTACTTTCTAAAATGTAAAATCAGAAATATTTACAAAATTAAAATAAAAATATTCCCTGTAGCTATGAGTTTTGTGGCTCTTCTGAGAATCTAAATGAATAACTAACTAAATGCTTGTAATGTAACTAAGAGAATGTCTTGCTCCCCCAGCCCAGGGGCTGGATATACTTTCTCCAGGAAGATCGAGAGTTGATATCCACAGAACTCAGCAGGGCTTGGGCCTCTTTTCCTTTATCTTGATAGAATATTTTAGCTGATTTAAGATATAGTGACTTAGTAGTAAATATGGACAGTTGATTCATTAACATTCAATATATTCAGTAGAAGTGTGGATTCCAGCAGGCTTATCAATTTTGCCTAAAACGAGAGAAAGATAATCAATCCAGGGCCACTTTAAATTAAGGAAGAAGTTTCTTAGGTGATGGTCATGTATTATATCATTAATATTTATTAATTTTGTCAGTATATTAATTTTACTGTCTTTGTAACTTTGAATAATATCTTTAAATATTTTTCTTCCAAGTAGAGTTATTGCTAACTGTCACAAAGTTGAAATACCCTCTCAATCTGTCACTGGGTTGCCATCATTTTAAGGAGAATCTTATACATTTTTTTGGCAGTGCTGGGGATCAAACTCAGAGCCTTATCCATGCTAAACAAATGACTTTTCCCTTGAGCTACATTCCAGCCCTGAGAGTTCTTACTATTTTAATTTCCATGAAGTGAGACACAGTGCTTTGAAATTATTCACACTTAATTCCCCTAGGATTGATAGGAAATCCAAGTCATTCTTCCCATTTTATAGATGTAGCAGCTGACGCACAAATTCATTACCTTTTTCTAAGTCCACACCTTGGCTCAGGCAAAACCAGGGATTTGAAAGCCTAGTTTTTCAATCCTAGATGTTCAGCACCAATGCATACCTGCTCCTGAATCAGCTGTCTTGGCATGTAGGAGAAACTAAAACATACTGGTTTAATCTAAGTATTCTACTGTCTCCATCGTGAGTCCTTTACAAATACCAGTCACATAGATAGATCAGAAGCATGGGGCTGTCCTGAATAGATGTCAGGCTTAGTTCTGACTCTTGCTGGACTCTATTTTTCCTTTATTGCAGGATGAAGACATGCATTATGAAGAAAATGATCTTTATGCTATAGCCAGAACATCCAATCTGAATGAAGAGCTTGGGCAGGTGAGAGACACCTCTGAGATTAGGCAATACAGTGCGAGTTTAAAAGAAGAAGGCTATAGGGAGACCTTGTGCACATCACAATGCCAAAGAGAGCCATGGGACATTGTTTAACCTGACAAATATGGAGCCAGGTAGATATTTATAAGGGTATTTACTCAAGATAATGATCATTCTGGGTCATGGTAATCGAGTCAGTGCATCATGGGTAATTGATGATACTACCTCATGTAGGTAATTGATGAAATACATCATGGATAATTGATGATACTGAATAGTGCTTGAGGAGAACAGACCTAGTACAAGTTATTATGTGCTTATTCATGAGTGGAAGAGCTAGAGAGGTGGTAGGGAAGGCTGCTGCTAGCCTTCAAATGTGCAGTTAGCTTTCTAATCCAAGAATCTGCTGATGGGACACCCCCTCCCCCAATGGTGACTCAGTAGACATCCTGAGGTTGCTGCAGAAGTACGGGGGCTGCTGCAAGATTTTAGACTTGCCAAACTCATATGTCTACTCACAGCTGTTATAGAGTAGTCTACTTTTGTCCCTGAAAATTTCTCTCAAAGAGGACATTTGGGATGGAATCCTGCTGCAGAGGGCTGAGGCGGGATGTAGCTCCCTAGCATCATCTAGTGCCTGTGTAAAAGAGAAAGGAAGGTACGATGCCAGGTTACTGACTGGCACAGTAACTTGGTTTCTGTTTACTTCTTAAATTCCAGCCACATGTTTACCTGTGTTAAATTCAGTTGTAAAAATTTTCCACAGTTGTACCTCAAAGAAAACTTATAGTTACTATTTGTCCAACCAACTTTCATTCTTAATATTTTTACCAGATTTCAATTTCCCACCTTTCAATTAACTGAGGAGGAGGTATAAATAGTGCTGGAAGCAGAATTTTGTGGGTTTTACTATTATTTTGAGATGAGTTTCTCAATATGTTGCCCAGCCTGACCTGGAACTCCTGGACTCAGGCAGTCCTTCTGCCTCTGCCTCCCAGGTAGCTGTAACTACATATGGGTGCCATGATGCCCAGCTAAAAGGCCAAAGTTTGCATCCCTGACTTTACCATTTATCAACAGTCATTTGGCTTCTTATGTAAATTCCTGGTCTTGATTGCTTTCATGAATGAATTATAACCTTAATAAAGTTGACTTTAGGGTCCAAGTTCTGACAATTAATATATTGTTTATGTAGGTAAAACATAAAAACAAGAGCAGAAGGTACTGGAATTGAAAACAGGAGGACAATAGAGACTATCATATCCAGAATATATAGAGCCCATATAACTCAACAGTAAAAAAAAACCCTACTCAAAACTTTTCAAAGAACAGGATATTTCTCCCGCAAGTGTACATTAATGGCCAATGAGCACATGAAAAGATATCCAATATTACTAATTTTAAGGGGGAAATACTCACAGTGAGGCTATCACTTCATACCCTTTAGAATGGCTGTTACGAAAAAGAGAAATTATTAGATCTTTATGAGGATTTAGAAAATGCAGAATCCTTAGGTATCCACTGATGAAACTGTAAAATAATGCAACTGCTATGAAAAACAGGATAGTGGTTTCTCAAAGAGTTAAACCTAGAATTCCCATAAAACAGTTCCACTTTTAAACATATACACAAAAAAGGGGAAGGGAGCTAAAAAGATATTGCACACCAGAACTGATAAAACTGTAATGCAGTAACAAAGAAGGAAACAACTCAAATGACCATTAGGTGATAAGTGGATAAACAAAATGCAGTATACCCATAAAATGGAATATTATTCAGCCATAAAAGGAGCGAAATTGTGACGCGAGTGAATTGGGGCAGGGTTTTTTGAGATATAACACAAGGCCTTGAGGGTATTAAGATATGTGTTCTGTCACTGAGTTGCACTGTCCACATCTCACAAATGAATCTTGAAGAAAATATGCTAAGTGAAATATTCCTGACACAAAAGGAGATCTTGTCCTAACTCTGCTTATGTAACAATGAGAAATACCCAGAACAGTCAAATTCATAGAGACAGACAGAAAATTAGTAGTTTCTAGGAAGTGGGAGAGGAGAGTAGAGAGCTCTTTAAGAGATAGTGAGTTTCAATTTCAGATAATAGAAAAGCTCTGGAGTTGAGTGATGAAGTTTGCATGACAATGTGAATGTTCTTATGGCACAAAAAGGGTCAGAATGGCAAATTTTATCTTATGTGTTTTTTAATACAATAATAAAAATTCTTTAATATTACCTTGCTCTTTTCTAGGAATATACTACTTTGGTCTAGTTTTGGTTTTGGAATCTTTTACTCTTGTAGATAAAATGTTATCATTGTTGTTTTTATTGTTGTCACTTCATGTAGCAGTGCTTACTTTGATCTATCTGCTATCAGTCTCTCACCCTTTATTCTCCTAACTCAGAACTTTCATCTGAGGTCACATTTCAATTGCTTGAAAGTTGTGCTTATAATTTCTTTGAAGATACTGTTGGTGGTTCATTCTTTCATGTTTTGTACATCTAGCACTGTCTTTATTCCCCTCCAACAGAAATATTGCTTTTTCTAATAGCTCTGATAACATTATTTCCTATGTAAAACAATTGTGAGGCATTTTCCATTGGTCTGGTCTTGGTAGCTAGACATAAGATTGGTCTTTTCTCTCTCCTTTGGAATTTTCTCTCTAGATGGCTCTGGTTTCACTGTTGTGTGACTTCCAATTTATCCTACCTCTGATTTATTAGGATCCTAGAATATGAAGATCAGACACTTAATAACTTTAGAAAACTGTCATCTATGTTTAAATCTTGGCTTATCTGTAGCCTACTTTCTTTCCCTTTAGAACTGTAGGTAAACATGTATTGCGCCATTTTTAATCTCAGTCCTCATCACTTAATTTTTCTGCACTAGATTATTTCTTCTGGTTTATCCTTCTTTTCTCTAAATATTATCTTTTCAGTTGATTCTTGTCTGGTGTTTAGCCTTTCAATTAAGCTTTAATTTTTTTCAGCTGTTATAATTTTAACTTTTTAGAAGTTTTATTTTTAAAATATATGACAGCTGTTTTGTTTTTATTTTTATTTTTATTTTTTGCTTATTTTTTAAGGTACCTTTTCTCATAACTACACAAAATCTAGTTATTTCATACTCAGCAGAATGGGATGGCAAATGGATTCTCCTGATTATATCTTGAGGCTGTAGTTAAATGAGGTCTGTGAGCACTAGTTTTCCCTCCCTTTTTCCTCTTTGCTTTCCCTTAGCCTGCTTTGTTTTGATTAGGATCCCTTGAGCCCCAGAACCAGTGTTAAGATTCCTTTGAAGCCAGGTCTTAAATTGCATTTCTACAGAATTTGATTTACTTCTACCAGTCTCTCAGGTCACTTAGATATAAAACCTCTACTTGAAGTGGTTTGGGTCCACACAGGTTGTGGGAATTTGGCCACAAGCTCCCAAAGCCGCCAGCTCATGTTGGCATTTTATTGAAGAATGTATTTTTCTTACAACCTCAAGATTTAACCTGATGAATCCACTTACCATCCCTTTGTGCTGGGCAGTTTACTCCTCCGTCACACTTGGCCAGATTCTTAGTGTGTCTTCTAAAGGCTAAACACAGTCCATTCAGGGAGGTCATGGGCTTCATCTGCTAGCCCCTGAGTTCTCTGTAGTCTTCAAGATGAAAATTTAGGATGTCGGGGCACTCAGAGTTCACTTTGACTCTCATCTACCGTCTACAGTTTACCTGGAATTTGACCTCTGAGTGTTATAGGTAGTTAGACAGCCATCTTGCAGGCAGATAGGCTGGCCCTGGAAAAGCCAATAAATAAACCAACTCGTGGGCTGGGGATTTAGCTCAGTGGTTCCAGGGCCTATATGGAACCAGGTTCAATCCTGGGTAACCACATATAACAATGCTGGGTGTGGAGATTCGCACCCACCAGCAATCAGAACCACATACCACAGTGCCAGGCATGGTGGCTCACACCTGTAATCCCAGAATTTGGGAGGCAGAGGCAGAAGGGTGAGTTGCTGTGAGTTCAAGGCTGAGCTCAGGATTAGCCTGAACTACAAAAGAGAGACCCTGTCCCCCGCCCCCCAAAAAAAGCCAACTTGGAGATCAGTGTTGTTGAAGGAGAAAACCACCCCAAGCACTTAGGATAAACAGCAGTGATTGATATTCCCAGTAGGTATTGGTCTGATATTCTAAGTAAGGCACCGATCTCCCTAGGATAAACAATAGTGTTTGATATTCTAAGTAGTCAGTAACCTCCCGGGGTGGAGGGTCCTGGTAAAGACTGCAGACTAAGAATTCCTGTATGCTTGTTCTGTGACTTGATTTATCACTGGGTCCGCATTTAATCAGTATTACCTGAGCATCTATACTTGTAATCCTATGGCATCCATTTTGTGATTTCTCATTGTACCGATGTTACCTAGGTGGATATCCTTGCAGTGTTACTGGTTGTTTGTAATTCTGACCCTTAAACCCACTTCACTTTCTGGCTTTGCTGCATAAAAGCCCACTGAGAAGTGAGGTTGGTGGGCCACTCCCTCGAGTCCTCCTTTTGTTTCTCTTAGGCAAAAGATTTTTTTCTCCAGCTGGGGATTTAGCTCAGTGGTTCTAGTATCTGCCTTTGCAAGGTCCCAAGTTTGATCCCCAGTAACCACATACCATAATGGGTGTGGAGACTCACGCCCAGCAGCAACCAGTACCACATACCACAGTGCCAGGCGTGGTGGCTCACGCCTCTAATCCCAGCACTCGGGAGGCAGAGGCAGGAGGATTGCTGTAATGTGAGTTGGAGGCTGAGCTCAGGGCCAGCCTGAACCACAAAGCAAGACCCTGTTAAAAAAAAAAAAAGAATATTTAAAATACTTCTTCTTTTTCTATAGATATTAAGTTAATCTTATTTAGATTTGAAAGAATAAATATCTAAAAAAATATAAAAGTTTATAAAAAGTGCTCTCAATCTCTAAGTACTATTTACTTTTCTCAATTTCTCTTGTTTTATATACACCATTTACTTCAGTTTTATTTAGTCTACTGAGGTTCTTAGTTGTCATATCTTCTTCATAAGTGTATTTCATCTCTACTTTGTATCTCTCTTTAACATGTTTTGTTCTCTGTACTTTAATTTCTGCTTTGTTACTAACGTTACTGATATAGGGGCAAAATATAACTTTCAACCTGCTTGATGTCAGATATGGGCGGGTTGTTTCTCAAAATGGAGGAATGAATTTTGGTGAACAAAGGAGGTGCAGAGTAGGAAGAATTTCCTGGGAGAGAGAGAGAGCTCCTGAGAGACCAGAGAGGACTTGAAAGTGGGTTGCCACAAACTCCACTTTTTAGAGAAAGTTTTATACAGAAAAATCACACGGTGCACACAGCGTGGGTCCAAACTCTGATCAACCCATAAGACTGTAAGTATAATCAGGTAATACTGATCCAGTGGGGAAGCAGGTCATGTAGCAAGTGTACAAAGGAAGAACCAGGACCTTCTTAAGAATGGGTGGATTGGAGATCCTAGTCACCCACCTGCGTGTCTGGAAAAACTTCATAGGGCTGGGTGTTTATAATCTTCAGTTTATTGCTAATCTCTCAAGGAGGCACGTAAACCTAGTCATTCTGTCTTTATTTTGAGGCCTGGCCTTTGACAGATGCACCTCCAGCCCCAATTGAAATGAGTTTTCATCCTCTGCCCTGAGTCAGTCCCTGGGGACCCAGCCCTGTCTGACTGCCTATATAATATTTCTACCTAATTTAGCCACGTATAATATGACTATTCCTGCTTGTTCGTAATTTTCAATTACTGTAATTTTTCTATCTCTTATTTTCCTTTTTAAAAAATACATTATATAAATGTATTTTTGCAGGCCTGGGTGTGTAGGCTATACATGATGTCTTCTGCTTTTTATTATTATTTTAGGTTATAGAATCTAAAGTTAACCAATATTTTCTGCTTTTCTCAAATAATGTAAAGATCTTAAAACTGTTTAACTTTGTGATGCTTTGCATTATTTGAAAGAAATGGTCATCCATAGAATTTTCATTTTTGTTGGAAATGAGTCTTGTAGTTGTGACCATGAATAAAACTGGTTTGAATTTGTTTTGTTTTTGGCTGGCTATTCTAGATACCTTTGATGATCTTTTGTTGGCAGTTAAGTTGAATTTGGACTTCTGATAGTGTTAGGTCTGATGACATAATGTTTATTTTACATACTGGCATATAATTTCACTTCCAGTTTAAAATGAAGCATACACTTCAAACAAAGTATAAATATTAAAGATAGATTTCTTATGGACTGAGTTTCTTGTTTTCTAGGAAATTCACATAATTTGAGGATTTAGAGAGAAAGAATATCTTGTCTTTTCTCTATAAATGCATTTTAAATATAGTTATTCGTGTTCATTTTTTCTTTGTTTAGGTAAAATATTTATTTTCTGATAAGACAGGAACTCTCACTTGCAATATTATGACATTTAAGAAGTGTAGCATTGCAGGTATACCTTATGGGTAAGTATTTTTATTGCCATATTTTTCCAGAAGTTCTCTCTCCCTTTTTATTTCCTTAGAATAAATTAACTTTTATTTATTCCAAGATGTATCTGAATTTTGAACATTATGGAATGAGACTGGAACTTAATATAATCTAAGGGAAAACTGACAGTTCTTAAAAATATGATTTATATCGCTTTATAACTGGTTAGAGTTCCTAAGGCATATTACATTGACAGTCTTGTGGTGCATTTTCTTCCTCATTTTCCCTAATAATTTAGAATGATGAGGAGTAGAGGAAGGGGAGGATGAAAAGAATTAAGATGTAGGGCCGGGGAGTTAGCTCAGTGGTTCCGGCGCCTGTCTCGCAAGCGCAAGGACCCGGGTTCGATTCCCCGGTAACCACATAACAATACTGGGTGTGGAGATCCACACCCAGCAGCAACCAGTACCACATCCACAGTGCCGGGCGTGGTGGCTCATGCCTGTAATCCCAGCACTCGGGAGGCAGAGGCAGGAGGATTGTGATGTGAGTTTGAGGCTGAGCTGAGGGCCAGCCTGAACCACAAAGCGAGACCCTGTCTCCAAAAACCTAAAAAAAAAAAAAAAAAAAAAGAATTAAGATGTATTACGTACATATATCAACTTCCCAAAATGAATGTAATTGTTACATACTGCAAACATGTACTAAAAATTATTTTTAATTATTTTAGTTTTTATATTTTATATTGACTTTATGGTACATTTTATGTATACATTATGATCACATGAAACAGTGCATGTTTAGAATCTTGATTCTCATTTTTTCCATTCCCCTGCCCACCCTGCAACTCCCCACTTTCTATATACATAAGCTTTCTTTCTTTTTTTTTTTTTTTTTTTTTTTTTTTTTTTTTTTTTTTTTTTTTTTTTTTTTTTTTTTTTTTTTTTTTTTTTTTTTTTTTTTTTTTTT
>PVIR01007899.1:0-36355 GCA_004026965.1 Petromus typicus | reverse complement strand
GGCACTGTGGTATGTGGTACTGGTTGCTGCTGGCATGAGTCTCCACACCCAGTATTGTATGTGGTTACTGGGGATCAAACCCAGGCCCTTGCGCTTGCAAGACAGGTGCCGGAACCACTGAGCTAAATCCCTGGCCCCATAAGCTTTCTTTTTTTAAACAAATAAAATTTTAAAGTTAAATCCAAAGTGAAAAGAAACTTCAGGCATAGACAGCTTCCTTGTCTGCTTTGCTTTGCCTTTGTTTCTTTCCATTACAGTCAGTTTTTCTGAGTGACAGGTCCATGCACCTCACTCATTTCAAGAAAGTTTCCTGGAGAGATCTCATGTGATTTTAAGAGTCTAGAATCCTGCTTTTAGTCTATTGTATTTGCAGTTGCTCCATCTCAAATTGTTCATAACTACAGACTAGATATCCCTTATCTGAAGTGCCTGGTGCTGAATAGATTTCAGATTTCAGGCTATTTTGACTTGAGCATATTTCTGTGTATGTGGATGTTAGACCTAGGTCTAAAATGAAAATCACTTATATCCCACGTACAAATCATACACATAGCCTGAAGATAATTTTACAGAACCTTTAGGTTTTTGGTAGATAAGTAATAATTATACATTCTCATTGGATATAACATTTTGATTATTGTTACAGTGTGTAATGATTAAATAAGCATAATTGGCATATCTATTTGTTTTTTTAAATTATCTTTATTGGTACATTATGAATCCACATCATAATCGTATTCAACATTAAGAGTTTGTACCAGAGTATCACATGACTTGATTCTCATTTTTTCCCTTTTCCCCCCCGCCCTGCATTCCCCCACCTCCTATATACACAATCTTTATTTTCTTTTTTCTTTATTACTACTACATTCATTTTCCCCTCATTACTTACCCTTACACTCTTTCCTTTTAAATATTTTCTACTTCACAATATCAACTATACAAACTACAACTTATTTACAACTTCATTTTCTCCTGCTAGAGAAAAGATATATTTATATATCTGTCATTTGTAAGATTTATTTTTTTTCTAAGAACACTGGAAGTTCTCTCTTTTAGCTTTTTGAAATATATAATAAATTATTGTTCACTATAATCATATGGTGCCACAGAATACTAGAACTTTAATTCTTCTATTACCTGTATATTTTAAATAGTTTAGTACATGAAGGAACGTTTTGTTGTGTGGAATTTTCTACATCTGGCATCAGGTTACTGTTAAAAAGCACTGGATTTTAGAGCATTTTGGATTTCAGATTAGGGATGTTCTACTGGGTTTCAGCAGAAGGTCAGGCATTTTCTAATGCCATCTTGTAGCTCAAGGCATGGTATCATCTGTCACTTCATGGAACTGTAAATATTTATTATAGTCCTATAAACTCTTGAGATCTGGTCTTCCAGAAAACAGAAGACAAGACCATGCATTTATCTTTAAGCTTTTAATGACTGGTACCACTGGGAACTTCTGGTAAAAGTAATCTTCTCTGTTCTTCTTCATAGTCAGTCTTCTGTCTGTGAATTGGATGATCCCGCATTATTGGAGAACATTAAGAATGGCCACGTAAGACTGTTATTTTTCACTCTGCATTGACACAGTAATGCTATGTAATTTCCTAAAGGATACAGCCCTCTAAACTAAGGGAGAAAGTACTAAACAACCTTTTCGATATAGCATTAGGATTAAAAAGATATATTTTGTACTGGTACTAGGAGCTAAGCACTGAACTTGTTAGTCAGAGTGGATTTAAATATTATACAAGCCTGTTAGTGGTCTGCATTAAGTCTGCCTGTTCTTCCACTATTTGGTTTTGTTGTGTTTTGTGCCATCACTGTCTTCACTGATCTCCCCCAATGTGTTGTTCTATTTGGTTTGAAGTCTTTATCCTCTTCACAATGAGATATTTTAACACTCACATCTATCGCTGTCCATCCTTTGCTTCAAACCCTTCTGACAGCACACTTGAGAATAAATCAAAACACCTTACCATGTGCTTCTCTCAAACTGTCTTCTGTGTCATTATTTCCTTTGCTCAAGATGGAAAGGTCACATTTGTCTAGAGGCTGCACAAACACACAAAGCTGATTCTTGCCTCCAGGCATTCGAACGTGCTGCTTCTTGTGTTGAGTGAGCACCACCATCACCACTGTACGAACTGCTGCTAAAGCTTTTTGTCTGGATCTTAACTTAAATGTCACCCTCAAGTGTTATTCCCTGACCACCTGTCTCAAGTAGGCCCCTCCTCCCCAATTTGTTTGCTTGGCTTTGGGCAATCCTGTTTCTCCAAGGAAGATGGAAAGTTAAGAGGGCAGGGCCATCGTGTCCATCCTCCACCACCTTTAACCCACAACTCCCCAGACACATCTTGAACATGTAAAATGTTTCTCTGCTGGTTCCTGACTCTGTGCCTTCTGGAGATCAAACTTCAGTTGGTACAAATTGCAGCTCACTTAGGAAGCTGATGTTAGAAGAGCCTCATTATTTTTGTACCTTTTCCTAGCCTACAGAAGAATACATAAAGGAGTTTTTTACCCTGTTAAGCATATGTCACACAGTTATTCCTGAATGGAATGGAAATGATATCATCTACCAGGCCTCCTCCCCAGGTAGGTGTGATGTGCAAAACGCACAGCTCCTCTGGCCTGCTGGGGCTGGCGCTTCTGCTGCTGCTGCAATTGCTGCTGCCTTTCTCTTTCCCGGGCCTTCTCACAAGGCACAGCAGCTCTATTGCCCCTGAGCTTCTGCTGCAGAAACTCAGAGAGAGCCAGGGTTGGACTTTTTAGGTCTGGGCCTAGCAGACTGTTGAGTTACAATCAAAATTAAGTTCAGGCACTATCACTTTTTTTTTGGATATTAAAAGATGGAAGTTGATCCACCTTTGGGGATGCCACTTCCTAATGAAGCAAAGCCCTGAACTGAAACTACCATGTAAGATCTTTAACATTTTGTGGGGATGCTCTTAGTGGTATGAGTGGTAGGAGCATGAGGGTGGAGAATTCACCTTAGTCCTTCTCTTAGAGGCCTTATTTATCCAAATTTTCTCCTTTTTTTAAGCATTCTCTGGTGCTTAGGAGGACATACAAGTATTTTTGCATCAAAAAAATCCAAATTTAAAAAATGACAGTGTTTTAGTACTGGAGAATACAAACATATTTTTAAAATTCAGTGTTAATGCATCTACTTAACCTTTATTAATATGCATTATTTGTTGACAGATGAAGCAGCTTTAGTGAAAGGAGCAAAAAAACTTGGCTTTGTTTTCATGAACAGAACACCGTATACTGTCTCCATGGAAGCTGTGAGTAGGACCTGAGCATTTCCAATGTGATCTGTGCTCTTGCTTTTCCAGGTGTGACAGGTACACTGTAGTTCAGAGTGGGTGCCCAGCAACATGTGGGGTCCCCATCTGGCCTGGCCCCTTCCCAATCATTACTCTTGGTGGTTTTCCTTCACCTCTTACATTTATGTCATTTTATTACTGTATCTGTCAAGGGTCCTTGTGAAAATTAGATGAATTGTTCATGTAGAAAATACCTGGAATTGGGCTGAGGATTTAGTTTAGTGGTTTCTGCCCCTGCCTTGCAAGTGTAAGGTCCTGAGTTTGATCCCCAGTAACCACATCCCATAATGCAGCGTGTGGAAACTCACAGCCACCAGCAATCAAGACCACAAACCACAGTGTTGGACGTGGTGACTCACGCCTGTAATCCCAGCCCTTGGGAAGTAGAGGCAGGAGGACTGCTGTGAGTTCGAGGCTGGCCTGAGCTACACAGTGAGCTCAGAGTCAACCTGAACTACAAAGAGAGACTCTGTCTCAAAAAAACTAAAAAAAAAGAAAAAGAAAGAATCTGTAATTAGTATCAGAAACATACAAAGCACACAATTCAAGAAATGTCTTTTAAAGATTTAAAATCACCAGATCAATGTTTTCTTGTAGAAAGATGATCATGGTCTAAGCTTTTTTGGCTGTTATTCTACTGATCTTTCATTTTACTTTATATATTTCCTGTTTTCTGTTTTGATAACCATTCATCACAAGTCTTTATATTATTGTAGGAAATGGAAACAATAAAAACATATTGGTCAAGACGTTGACTTTTTCTAGTAATATTGTGACCGTTAGGGATATTATTAGACCATTGGTTCTTGGTAGAAAGGGATGATTAATTCATCTTTATGTCCATTGTATCTGGCACATGGATAACTGTGGCATTACTTAGAATTCTGCAGTGCCATATTGGTAATGCTGGGAGCTGGTAAATTAGGGAATAAATTGATCTTGGCTACAGGAAATCAAGAGGCTGTAGTAGTAACATTGATAAGAGAATTTGTCATTGCTGTAAAACTTTATATATAGCACACTGCTTCTTACTGTTGCCCAACCCTCAAATTATCTAAGTTCTAAGGCCTTCATTTGAACTGTTAATTAATAGCGTCTAGGTTGCAAACTATTCTTACCATAGGAGGGTGCCATCTTCACAAACGACAAGAACATTTCTGTTTTGAAAAAGATACATAGTTGGAGAGGAAAAGTTTATTTACAACTCTAAGAGTAAATTATTTTGCCGGATTTTTTTTTCCTCAGGTGATAATTTCTTGTCTTCCCACAGATGGGAGAAAAATACACTTTTGAACTCCTCAATGTCTTGGAGTTTTCTAGGTAAGGCACTTTCCTAACTGTTAATGTATTCTCCAACACTGATTCCATGATGATTCTGAGCTTTGAGGATGAAATCCAACCTGATATAGAGCTGGTCATGATGGTTTAACCCCTGACATCGCAGCTACTGTGGAGGTTAAGGCAGAAGGAGTGCAATGTCATCTTAGTGAGGTCACATCTCAAAATCAATTAATTGATAGAAAGAGGCCTGGAGAAGTAGTTCAGTGGTCCCCTTTCTCAGTGGTATGAAAAAAAATTAAAATAAAAGAAGATATAATTAGCAACTCAAATGTAGGTTAGAACTTAATGTATCTGTTACTTGCCTGGCAACCTTTATATTCCAACACGATTAAAAATTGTGTATGAAATTTTTTCTGTGGGAGAAGTTATTGCCACCTTTCTGCTAAGCACATCACAAGAAAACTGAGTATCTCCTCTCTTCTCAGTATGAGGATCTGTGAAGGCTGGTGTCATGATGAGGCAGGTCCCTTGTCCTGATTATCTGACTCTACCGGAAGACACAATTAGTGTAAAAAGGGCTTCCAAACAAGCCCAGTACCATCTAAGTAGATAACTGTATCAAGTTCTAGATGAACACAGAAGTGGAAATTTTTTTGTAATTTGTTTTGTAATTGACACATAAACACAACAGTGCACATATAATGGGGTAGTCAGTAACACTTTGATCTAAGTATACGGTGTACAATGTTTTGACAACCATTCATCACAAGTCTTTATATTATAGTAGGAAATGGAAACAATGAAAACATACTGGCCAACACGCTGACTTTTTCTAGTAATATTGTGACTGTTAGGGATATTATTAGATCATGTATAGCGTACAATGTATAGACATGTCTGTCTCTTCAAACATCTATCTTTTTTTTGTTGTTGAACACATTAAAAAATCCTTTCTTCACATTTTCGAAATGTGAAATGTTATTGTTATTTATTATCCTCTACTGTGCAACAATACACAAAAACTTGTTACATTCCATTCTACACTGCCTCCCACCCCTCCTGGCCTCTGGAATTCACCATGCAGCACTTGTCTCTGTGCCTGGCTTATTCCACTTAACGTGTGGCCTGCAGTTCCTCCTGAACTGTCACAAATGAAAGCATGTCATTTTTCATAGCTACATAGTATCCTCTGTTTATTTCTGACTAAGGAGCTTGGAGAAGGCTTTTTTTGGAGGAGGATACATATCTGAAGGCAAGTGAGATTTCAGCAGTGATAGGGGACCTGAAATAGGGCGCAAGCCTCAAAAAGGTCATAGGGAGACATGGACTTGGGGAAAGGATCACCTGCTGACCAGAGCTCAGATTGTGAAAGACATAGAGTAGGAGATCAGAGGAGGAGCTGAGGAGGCCTTAATGCAGAGGTTGTTTGAAGTGTCCTTTGGAAATGTGTCTGCAGGCCGAGGGCTGGGATTTGGGGATCGCCACAAGGCAGCAGCAGTCGGTGAGCTTGGATGTGCAGAGAAATGCGGACAGGGGAGATCCTTAGCTTATGTGGGCTGCTGAGCCAGGAATGATAGCAAGGAGTTCAAGTTGTCTCCAGCAATAAACACAAGATGGAAAAAAATTACCAAGAGGACTTGAACCAAACTCCAGGTTAAAACCTCTCTGTGACCCATTCAGGCAGCAGTTTAACATCTCTGTGCAGACAGGGAGGACCAGGAGCTCTACTCTGTAGGGGAGTGAGACCCGAGCAGGACACCCAGCCTGAGCAGCTGTCTTCTTTCCTCTTCAGTATTTAAATTATTCTATATTTTGTGTATGTATCATTATATATATGTTATTTTTTTTGGTACTGAAAATTGAGCCCATGCTAGGCAAACGCTCTACCACTGAGCTACATCCCTAGCTCTGTAATATCATATATTATATATACTTTATGTAAGGTAATACATATGATAAATATATACTACATAATTAATATATACAATTTATATAGGTATATATGATACATGCAATAAATATATAGTAACTGTAATGTTTATATGTCACATATATAATTTTTGTGGTAATACATGGTAACCAGTCTGGTATTATATACATTATATATATGCATATGAAAATCATGTATTATAAGATTAATAGAGCTATAATAATGTATAATGTAGATAACACATTTTATATATAAAGTAAAATTTTAGTTTGTGACCATAATTTGTTCTGGAAATATGCTTGTAATCCAAAGTATTTGTATATCAAAGTGAATTTCCTCATAAGAAATATGCAATGGAAACTTCAATGATTTGTTTCACAGTCCCAAAATATTCATATAAAAATTATTATAATACCATAGCATAATACAGAAAATTAAAAAAATGTAAAGTAAAACAAGTCAATAAACCTGCACCTACCTTTGCAAACCTTCATGGCTTGTACAAGGAAGAAAAGAAAGGAAGGCTATTCCACTCTGACTGTCATTAACAGAATCACCGCTCTCTCTCAGCCCAGTGGAAGTCTTTTCTTGTGCAACTGTAACAAGAAGCCTACTTGCTTTTGCCCCCTTTAGGGGATTTGGCAGAAGTGTGACATTGTGTTATTGTTAAACACAATCACGGCTCACACTGCTACAGCATTCTCCAGGTGACTTTTTTTATAAAAATCTGTTTAGATTTTCATAAAAGATTTTTATAAAAGCTGTTTCCCACATTTTCCACATCTCCCTAATCTCATTGAGGGGAGGAATTTCTAGGCCTTTTTCTCCTCTTCCCCTGCAGATGAGGGGTTCTTCACAACCTCTTGCTATTGGGAGACAGTCACCTACGTTCTTGTAAGGAGAGAGACAGAAACAGAGATAGTCAGAGATAGAGGGAGAGAGAGAAGGAGACAGAGAGAGATACTA
Organism: Petromus typicus; assembly: GCA_004026965.1. Classification (NCBI taxonomy): domain Eukaryota; kingdom Metazoa; phylum Chordata; class Mammalia; order Rodentia; family Petromuridae; genus Petromus; species Petromus typicus. The sequence goes on along the minus strand of PVIR01007899.1, from coordinate 28,840 downwards.
TCAAGTTTCCATCAAAGAAAAGGATCATAACTGAAAAATAGTAGTAGCAGAAGGACATGCAGATTCATAATTAGAATCCTAATTGGACCTAGCCCAAGAAAAGGAAACGGAGACCTCCAATTGAAGAAACTGTCATTTTCTTCACTAATTGTCTGCAAAAGAGTTTAACTATTGGAATTATTTTTTTGATTGTTTCATGTACTGAAGGAAAGAGAAGATAATGATATTTTTTGCATTCTGCTAGCAATAGAAAAAGAATGTCCATAATTGTCCGGACTCCCACAGGACAGCTCCGGCTCTACTGCAAAGGAGCAGTAAGTATTGGGATTCGTAATTCATGTGACCCTCCGGTTCTAAGAGCTCTTAGGAACCTTTTCCAACTTCACAATATCTCTCACTGTTGTTTTTTTCTCTGCTGCTGCTGCCATGATCAGCAGCATTTTCCAAGAATCAAATGTTCACTGTAGTGCAACTGAGGCTTTCCCCCACATCCAAAGGCCTTTGGAGTTCACTGCTCACCCAAGAATGTTTACAAAGCTTCAGTATCCATGAGATGTTTGACTCCTATCCTTGCTAATGTTCTTTCCCCTTATGTTATGTTGTTTGAGATGAATATAGTCATTTTACATTCTTTGGATTTATCTTTCTGTTCCCTCTGAATCCATTCATGCTTGTCCATATTTAAAGTATTTCTTTTATGGGGCAAGTACGTAGTCTGTTGTGTTTTGATTCATCTAAAAATTCTTTTCCTTTTTATTATTATTATTATTTTTTTTGAGACAGAGTCTCCTTTTATAGTTCAGGCTGGCCCTGAGCTCATCCTCAAACTCACAGTCATCCTTCTGCCTCTACCTCCCAAGTGTTGGGATCACAGGCATCCGGCACTGTGGTATGTGGTACTGATTGCTGGTGTGCGTGAGTCTCCACCCCCAGGATTGTTGTATGTGGGTACCAGGGATCAAAACCAGGCCCTTGCTCTTGTAAGATAGGCACCTGGAACCACAGAGCTAAATCCCTGGCCCAATTCTTTTCCTTCTAATTGAGATATTTAGACTGTTTTCAGACTCTACTACTTTTTGATACATGAGATTTAAATACAACATCTTGTGTTTCATTTTCTGTTTTCCCATCTATTCTTCTCCTTATTCCTTTTTTTTCTGCTTTTATTGTATAACTTGAACATTTTTATCACAATTTATCTCCTTTAAAAAAAATTTAGTAATTTACCCTGAGCTTTTAAAATGTATTATATTCCACCCTTAAATGATACATACTACTTGAAGTGTAGTGTAAAAACCTTGGGGCAAGGGATTTAGCTCAGTGATTCCAGTGCTTACCTCATAAGTGTAAGGTCCCGAGTTCAATCTTTGGTATTAAAAAAAAAAAGCCTTATTATATTGTAATTCTATTTCTGTCCTCCCAATCTTTCTGCTATTGTGATCAAACTCTTTAGCTTAACAAATGTTATAAACCGCACACCATGTTGATATTCACTTTAATTAAATAGTCTTTTAAAAAGAATTCAGTATCAAGAAATATATATAAATATATATAATATATATTTATATATATATTTATATACAGTCCTTTCTCAGTCAACAGATGTCAGAGGCACCCCCAGCCTTCCCCTTCCCTGCTTCAGAAGTTATCATATCAGTTCGGTGCTTTTCCAGTCACTTACAGTCCTCTTCCCAATTCTTGTGAATAGGTCAATTAAACATTATCACTTTATTACACGTTTATAATGATATATTTCTATTTGATAAACATTTTCTTTTAACATACAAGAAGCAGAAATTGTATCTTTGCTTTTATCAACATTAAAACAGTACAGGAAGGTTGTTTCCCCCTTACACTTGTTTCTGGGGTGAGGAGCGAGCTTGCCCTTCTTTCTTTCCTTCTTTCTTTCTTTCTTTCTTTTTCTTTCTTTCTTTCTTTCTTCCTTCCTTCCTTTCTTTCTTTTTCTTTCTCTCATCTTGGGTTACCTGTGGAACAGAGCCATTTGCTCTGCCCACCTGCTTCGTTAGCACTACAGAACTGGCTTCTTTTCAAGTCATCACAGAAGATGTGACATTTAACTCTCCTGGTTATTTCTGCGGAGTGTCACTTTTGGAGATTTTGTATTTCTTTGATAAATTTGAGGCTACATAAAGCAATAGGAACTTTCTTCTCCAGCGTGTTTTATATGCTGTGATCAGACTTAGTTTTATCCAAAGTGACTAAACAGATTTCAGACTTACTTCTTGACTTATCCCGGAGTTGTACATGCACTCTGGCCGCCCACACTGCTTCACATCAATTATACGTAACAGTACAACCATAAAGCGGCACTTGTAATTGTGGCCCAAATGCTTCTAGAACATGTTAATTACAGGGAATTTTTTTTTAATAGGATACAGTGATTTTTGAGCGACTTTCAAAAGATTCTCAGTTTGTGATGGAGACATTGACCCATCTGGAACATTTTGCCACAGAAGGTGAGAGAAAGCTGTTGGCCACCCCTTCCCTCAGAAACGCGGACGTTGAAATGATAGCCTGACTCTATGTCCCTGGTGCTTTGGGGGCCCACGGGCTAGCCCAGGGGCTCGTTTGTGTGAGACTTTGTAATGTGCCCCATTTCCTTAAGACTTCTCAAGGAAACCAAGCTGAGGCAATACTCTTTTCTGTTTCCCCTTTTGGCTCTTCTGTGAGGTGAACAAATAGTCCATGTTTGATTTTACTGTGTTCTTGAGAGTCTTCAGTCCATCGTCCGTCACCTCGGAGCCTGTTGGGTCAGGACGGCGGCCACACTTGGAGAGAAACATGGGCGTTTTCAGTATGTGTTGCACATTTTGAAGTTAGTTTTTTCACAGGCATAGCTCAAAAAGTTGACATAGCTGACATTTTCCCGTTTTCCTTCTGATGCTATCATCTGTTTCTTAAGGAAATATAATTCCATGAGTGAGACTCACACAAGAACAATATTCATTGAAAGTCTAGCAGAAGCTTTGAAGAACAGTTGTGATATCATGTCATGGGAAAGCTACTAGAATTCTGAAAGCTGTACTGATTTTCTCTTAGTGCAGAAGCTGCTGTTATGAGACAGACAGGTACATTCCAGCCTGAAAGTGCTAATATTTTGTGCAGGGACCTACACTGGGCCTTTCACTGCTATCTAAAGTATTACAGTTAGCCTCAAATATTATAGTATGATTTAAAAATGTTTTTAAAATGCATCTGGATGAAGTGGGACTCAAATTAATGTTCTGTTGCTTTAGAGATTATCTGGCAGTAACTAAGACACTAACCTTTCATTCAGTCACTCACTCAATCAACAAACAGTTACTGGGCATCCGTTAAGTGCTATCTTGTGTTCTCGGAGAGCAAAGAAGGAAACACAGAAGAAAGCTCAAGTCCTGAAGGAATTTGTGATCAGTAGATAATGCAGATAGCGCTAAGTACTAGAAAGTAAAATAGAGCAGAGAAGGGCAGGGAGTGACGCAGACCTTTGTCTGTAGGATGCGTCAAGCAGACCTGCAGGAAGGGAAGGGAGGGAGGGCCCAAGGCTTCTCAGCAGAAGGCGATTCAGGTGAGGAAGGGTGAGAAAGAAGAAGAGTGGGGAGTCAGGATAACAGGGAGGCAACAGTGGGCAAGGCTGGGCAAAGAGGAGCGGGAGAGGGAGCCGGGGAGATGCGCTGGTCTGCGTGAAGCATGTTACAGTGCTTGAGGTTTGCTTTTTAGTGCTTGCTGCCCCTTGGTCACTGGTCACACCACCAGCCTGATCATGTTCTTTCTTGCAGGCCTGAGAACTCTGTGCACTGCCTACACTGACTTGGCTGAGGAAGAGTACAAACGTTGGTTGGCGGAGTACAAAAGTGCTAGTACAGTCCTACAAGACAGAAGTCAGAGACTGGAGGAATGCTATGAAAGTATTGAAAAGGTACGGGCGCTGATGTGTGTTCCGCCAGAATAACTATATGAAGGAAAGCCGCTTGTCTGTTTTCATATCTTAGTGTAATTTTTAAGATTTTTTAACATTTTTTAAACATTTTGGAGACAAAGTCTTACTAAATTGTCCAGTTGGACTCTAACTTTGAACCTCCTGTCTCAACCTCCCAAAACATTGATCTATTTTTTTAAACAGTGAAATTTGGAAGTTTTTTCTTCAGCGCGGGAACAGACTGTGTGTGCAGTCCATCCCTTCTTTGTGCTTCCACTGTGGGGTGTCTAGCACGTTCCCATGATACCACAGGCCATCCATCATCCCTACATGCGTGGAAGGAATACCAGCAACAGAAAGTGGTCTTCTAGGACTGGAAGTAATACAAGTTCCAGGGTGGCGGTTGTTTCTCAATTAACTTGCTATATTTTATTCCTTATTTTTAAGGGGTCAGGGGTCTGGAATCAGAGTTAGACAAAGAGTAAAGAGGAGTAAAACAATCACAGTATAAGCAGAGGGAAAGTAACTTTTCCTTTGCTAGAGCATGTGAGGTAGATGGCAAAATCATCACTCAGAAGGAACAAGCCTTGGAGATTGAGGCCTGCAGGCAAGACTTCTACAGGGCTCAGGCTGGATCTTGCCATTTGTTAAATTTCCATCACAAGACTCTTCTCTTGGAGATGGTGTGAATTCACTGTTGATGGAACCTGGTGAAAATAGACACATCAGAGGAAAAATCATAAATAAGGGGATTGCCTAATGTAAACAAGGTCTGCTCAGAGGAAGCTGAGTTTTCTTAAAAGATGTCTTTCAAGCTATAGTACCCTAAACACAACAGTAAGACTTGACTTTTGTGTAATTTTTTAAATCTGTGCTATGAATTCTAGTTTTGTAGAATGGCTACTAGTCTTATTCTCTCCTTGTCCATTTAAAATTCTCTATCAGGGGCCGAGGAATTAGCTCAGTGGTTCCGGCGCCTGTCTTGCAAGCGCAAGGGCCGGGGTTCGATTCCCCGGTAACCACATACAATACTGGGTGTGGAGACTCAACCCAGCAGCAACCAGTACCACATACCACAGTGCCGGGCGTGGTGGCTCATGCCTGTAATCCCAGCACTTGGGAGGCAGAGGCAGGAGGATTGTGATGTGAGTTGGAGGCTGAGCTCAGGGCCAGCCTGAACCACAAAAGCGAGACCCTGTCTCAAAAAACCTAAAAAAAAAATAAATAAAATAAAAATAAAATTCTCTATCAGCCACTGATTCATCTTATTGTTATAGGGAATAATACTAGAGATAAAATATGGAATATTATATCTCCCAACCTATTAAGTGTATGATATGCTGATTTCTTGTTGTCTAGAAATTGAAGAATGAGTCCTAAGAACAACAGAGGTTAAAAGTAGGAAGATATTGGGGCTGGGGAGTTAGCTCAGTAGTTCTGGCGCCTGTCTTGCAAGTGCAAGGGCCCGGGTTGGATTCCCTGGCAACCACATACAATATTGGGCGTGGAGACTCACCCCAGCAGCAATCAGCGCCACATACCACAGTGCCAGGCTCATGCCTGTAATCCCAGAACTCAGGAGGCAGAGGCAGGAGGATTGCTGTATTGTGAGTTGGAGGCTGAGCTTAGTGCCAGCCTGAACTACAAAGCGAGACTGTCTCAAAAAAAAAAAGTAGGAAGATATTTATCAACAGGAAAGTTCCCTAGGGGCAGGAGGAGACCTGAATAGGTAGCCTAGAGAGCCCCGCTTTATAGTTTTATAGGGTGAAACCCAGGTGAGTGCAACATAGGCCATAGCCTGGAAGCTCCAGTGAGGTCACAAGTGGAGTCACAGAGGCAATGGTGGTACCATTGGGAAACAAATCACGCAACAGCCATAGATGGAAAGAACAAAGGTTCTTCTAAGAAGTGGACCCCAGTGATACATTCTGTTAGCTAGGAGTTTCTGAACACTTTTCTCGAAAGGTCTCTGGTCACCCACTGGGTGACTGTAGTCTGTCTAGACTTTATTAGGCCCAGTGTTCATTCTTTGAGAAAGTATGTAGGTCTGTTATCTTGTCTTTACCTAGAGGCTTAGGTTTCAGTTGATGTGTCTCCAGTGCAGCTATCATATGTGTTACCTTTGTCTTGACCCTCTTGAGGACCTAGTCTTCTCTGACTACTCATAATACATTTTTATTTTGAGTCACAGTAAGAAAGAAAATTTTTAAAAATAATCATTAAGTACATTATAACTTAGACTATACATCTGCAGTAATTGTCACTTACCAGGAGTTTTTACTGATTATTGATTTATCAATCAGACTTGAATCTAAGGCCCTGTGACTTTATATTTCATTTAAAGTATTATAATGTTTTGTGTTTTTCTGAATATAATTTAGCACTTCACATGCTAAATGTATTCCCAGGTACATTTTATTTTTGTGTATCATTGTGAATAGGATTTTTTCTTAATTTTTTTTTTAGGTTGCTCATTGTAAATATGTAGGAATAATGTTTACTTCTCTCTTATCTCACAACATTGGTGAATTCCCTTATTAGTTCTAAAATTTTTCCTATAGGATTCTGTGAAATTTTCTATATAAAGATCACAATTATGGATAGCTTTCTTCTTACTTTTCAGTGTAGCTGTCTTTTATTTTCTTGGTCTAATTTTCTTGGCTTGAACTTCTAACAGAATGGAAGCAGTGAAAGTGCTTACGTAGACATCCTCCTTCTGCTCATGGTCTTAAGTAGAAAGCAGTTAGTTCTTCTCCACAGAGGCAGGAGGATTGCTGTGATGTGAGTTGGATTTTTGTATTAAGTTGTATTAAGTTAAGGGAGTTTTTTTCTATTTCTGTTGAGTGATTTTATCATGAAATTGTTTAAAATATTCTTTAAGAACTCACATCACATAACCAGAATAATACATCCTTATTGAAAATACTTTCTTCCAGCTATGGGAAATCTCACATTAAATTACAAAGTTTTAATACAGTAACTTTGATAAAACTATATAGTTTTATCACAAAAATGACATTACAATAGAATCATGAAAGTAGATGTCTATGGGATTCATTTGATTTGAAAACTCACTTAATAAAAGTTAAATTTGTCAGTAGACTAAATTTTATGACTATTTAAAAATTTTAATCTGCTACTTATGTATAATATTACAATTAAATTATTTTATTTTAATCACGCAAAATAGAGTCAGTTTGTTGTATATTTTAATTTTACTTTAAAAACTGACAGCAGTGTAAAATACTGCTCTTTGATTTTGCTGACTGCTGAGATACATCCTAGATTCTCTGCGGTCATGTGCTCTATTACCTTATGTGTCATCTACCATCAAATCTCTGTCTCCTCCTGGTGATAGGAAAATAACATAACAGGGATATAAGTATGTTTGAAAGCATTATAGTTTAAGTTAAACCACCTCACAAGTAAAAATTCTCTAGAGAAAATTATAAGTTTCACTTAGAGACAAAATGAAGGGCCTAGATAAATGGGTACAAATGTATACTACATAGAAAAAATGACTGCAGAGAAGTATTAGCTGCACAAGTGATGTCATGCAAGATTGCAGGCTCTCAAAAGGGTCTTCCCAGAACTTGACCAGCTTATGGTAAAATTCAAACAGAAAGAGGAGGAAGATTAGAATTATCAACATAATTTTAGAGAATGATAATAAGAACAAGGAATTTGCCTAGACATCAAGATTTATCTTACAGTAATATAATTAAAATAATTGGTAGTGTTTACTATTTCTAATTTGACAGATCTTATTCCAGTTCCTTACAAATGTTATTCAAAACTTAATAATATATAATATATAATTCTACATATAATTTTATAATAATATATAATTCTGTAATAGAATTTCCCCGCACATATCTTCATTTGATAGATGAGAAAACTGAGGCAAAGGTCTTAGTAGTTGGCTGATGATCGCTCATTTAGTAATTTCTAGAGCCTCTGTTATTTATTTTCTTTTCTTGTGGTCCTGAGGATGGAACTCAGGACCTTGTGTTGGCCAGGCTAGCACGCACCACTGAGCCACCTCCCACCCCTGGAGCCCGTGTTCTAACCACCACACTGCCTTGCCTTGTGCTGTGGTAAAATAGAACAATGCTAAGAACAGGAAAATGTGGGTCTAAAATATTTTATTAGACTGTGTATGTTTTGTCCAAATTTACTCTACTTACTCTATCTTAATTTTTAAATAATCTTTAATTAGTTATAAAAGAAACCTCAAAAATCTTGTAGGAGTTTCTGCTGCTTGGAGCCACAGCCATCGAAGATCTCCTTCAAGCACGCGTTCCAGAAACCATATTGACTTTACAAAAAGCAAACATAAAGATATGGATCTTGACAGGAGATAAGCAAGAAACTGCCATTAATATAGGTAATGCACATAAAAAACCTTTTAAAAAAATTTCATTGCACATGTGTTCTGTCAGTGCCTCGATGTCCCGACGAATGACTGAGCTCTTCTCCATCATTTTATGTCTTTGGAAAAATGGAGCGCACTAGAACCTCATCATTCACATGGCGGAGAATATGAACCAACTGACTGAGTCAAGCAAATCGTTCTGATCCCTTCACATTCTTGAATTAGACTGGAGAATGGCAGCATGAACAATAAGTTACTTTCTTTCCATCAAAGTTAGAAGTTATGGCATTTTTGCTCCATGATTTGTATATCTAGCATGTTTCTCCCGAAGTGGGACTTAATGGGAACATAATGAGCCATGAAGGCTAGACCTCAGCACGCCAGCACCAGTCAGCCTGTCCTTGGATCGCTTCCATTTCAGAGTAGCAACTGAGCAAGAGGAGGGTGAGGAGAGATCTGTGTGGTGCTGGCTGTCACCATAGTAACAACCAGCTGAAGCTTTTTTCTATTTAGGTCTTATTTTGGGGGAAGTATTCTAGTTACATATTGTATATATTTATCCATAAACATCTGATTCTTGGCAACAATTTCTAGTTGGTGCTTCCCCCTCTAATAGCCAGTGTCACTTTGTCTTTTCCTTCATAACATTCTTTAATGCTCACTGTTTGATGATACTTTAGGGTTCATAGGTTTAAAACAAAAGTTGAAAAATCAACTCTTAACATTTAACGTGTATTTTCTTGTGGTAAAATGGTAAAATAGATGGTGACAAGGGATTGGAGCTACTGTTTTTGCACTATTCTCTGGTTAAATGAAAATATATGATAGAGTGACCCTGCACTGGACATCCTTCCAATGCTGCCTGTATTAATTTGTTTACTTTGCTTTCATTCAATGAATGTTGATCACTTGCTACCTACCAGGAAGTTCTGGGAGCTGGGAGTGAAAACTTGTGTAAGTAATTTCTGCCCCCATAAAGTTCATATCCAAGTGAAAAGAGAGAAAATTAACAAATAGAACAAAGAGTATTGGAAGATCATTGTGATATGTATTAGGAATATAAGAAACTGAAGGTGTAAATGAGATACAAGATGTTTGATAAGTATTGTGAAATAAGAAGAAAATGTTTTTCAAAAAAGGGAAAGAGTGGGCTAGGGGAACATAAAGAAGGGAGAAAAATCTGAAAGTAGAGAAAACAAAGCTTTTTTTTCTCCTTATCTTTGTGTCTGTAAGTTTTCAGAGGCTTATGCGAATCTTTCTTTGTGTCCCATGTAGTGATAGGTATGATGAAGCATACAGGATTTTTTCTTTTTCTTTTTTTTGAGACAGGGTCTTGCTTTGTAGTTCAGGCTGGCACTGAGCTCAGCCTCCAACTCACATCACAGCAATCCTGCCTCTGCCTCCCGAGTGCTGGGATTACAGGCGTGAGCCACCACGCCCGGCACTGTGGTATGTGGTACTGGTTGCTGCTGGGTGTGAGTCTCCACACCCAGTATTGTATGTGGTTACTGAGGATAGAACCCAGGTCCTTGTGCTTGCAAGACAGGCACTGGAACCACTGAGCTAAATCGCCGGCCCCGAAGCATACAGGATTTTGTGCTAATTTAAATTTTTGTCATCATATATGATAGTGTGCATGAATATTTATCATAACATATGGAAGCCAGCCTTTGATTAGATTCAGACAACAGAGGCAGCAATGGCTTCGGAAAGTAGAAGCTGTTCAGGGCTGTGCATGGTGGCTCATGCCTGTAATACCTGCACAAGAATTGGAGCCAGGAGGAGGGCTGTGAACTCAAGGCCAGCCTGAGCTACACACTGAGTTCAGGGCCAGCTTGAGCTACATAGTGAGAGCCTGTTTCAAACAAAAAAAGGAAAAAGTAGAAGCTCTTTGAAGGGGAAGCATGGGACTCATGGGAGGCTGGTTTCCTGTCTGTCCCCAGATCCTGTTCCTGAGGCACTTGCACAGATAATTTTTTCCAGCTCTCCAGTCCTGGGACAAAAATTCCAGTTTCAGGCAGTGGCAAACTTACACTCTCTCAGTTACTTATTATGAAATGAAAGTGTATACATGGACATTCCAATAATACATATCAGGAAGTCATTAGACTTCTTGGAAGGGTTTATAATCTGGTTTTGGGAAACTATTGGAACAGCAGAAAACAAATATACACACCCTTTGAAATAGGAATAGAAGTTTTGGATCGTTTCATTTGATAGAAAAGAACACAGCTTATATAAGAAATTTCAGATAAATTTTCAGATGAATTAGTAAAGAAGAAAAAGGTTTCAAATTGTTTTTCATTAATTTCAAGGTCTGAAAATGTGCAAGCATTTTGAATTATGTGTGAATCATGAGGACTTTGGTTTCTTGAATGATATGTTTCAGAAAATTTTTAAAGATTGAATAACAATACAAAAAATTATATTTGAAATCAAATTTCACCTCACACATAGATAATTTGTGTAAAGAATTAAATCGTTTTAGAGAAATTGTTCCCAAAAAAACCGTAAGTTATAGATGTGCAAAAGTTTATTTTAAAACTACCTTGTTATTGAGAAACTAAAAGTGTAAATAAAGTCCAGAATGTATGATAGGTATTGTGAAACAGGAAGAAAATGTTCAAAGGGAAAAGGAGTGAATGGAAAGAAAAGAAATGAAAGCAAAAATTTGAGTGTAAAAACAAGAATAAAAAAAACCTTACGTGCATAGGCAGTGCGGGGGGGCGAAGGGAGAGTCAGGGAATGGGAAAAATGAGAATCAAGAAACATCACATACAGGTACAAATTCTCAATGTCGAATAGAATCATAATGTATATCTAAAATGTACTAGTAAACTTAATAAAGAAAAAATAGAAAAAAAACCCTAACTTGTCAGAAATGTAACGTGATGTTCTTCTCTTAGTTTGTAAAATATTCTTAAGAACCTCCAGAATAGTTACATGGATAGAAAGATTCTCCTAAAAATTACAAATGATCACAAATTACTAATGATCTTGTATTTCCCCTGAGTAATTGACCTTGTTTTCAATTATATTGTTTGAAAATGAAGTTACTAAAAATGTGTATTTTGTTGATCTACAAATGAGTTTTGCAGAAAAAACAGAAAAATCTTATCAACCATCACAATATGATATTAATGGAGTAATACATTTATTGTATTAGATTATAGAAGCCAAAATGCAATTTTTTGTGTAGTTTATATGTTGTTATTCATGTATCATTGTTATCCCTGTTAATGTTTTATAAATGTAAAATATTATTAAAGAAAAACTTTATATTTTAATGTCTGTAATGTCGCTCCATCTATCTCTAACTTTTGAACAAGGGTTTATATTTTATTTTATTTAAATTTTTAAAAAAATATTTTTTGCAGTGCTAGAGGTGGAACTCAGAGTTTTCTGCATGCTAGTGCTAGGCAAGCACTCTACCACTAAGCTACATCCCCAGTCCCAAAGTCCTATATTTTCGTTTTAAGCAATCAGGTTGGGAAGATACATTAGACATTTACAGAGAGGAAAAACTGAAATGGTCTACAAGTGGGAAGATTGATGAAGTGGTGATAGCTATAGAGGTGCAGTCATACACCTACACTGACTGTCTTGTTGAAACAGCTTTCATTCTTAGACAAAGACCGAAACTTTAAGAAGGAAGAGGGATATTGACCTGTTTCCATAGGGGAAAAGCCTCTTGCTTATTTGATTAAACAAAAATAAAATAAGCTACCCAGGAACAGCTCAAATTTAAATTTCTTAAAGCTCAAATAGACTTCACCTTTGCTTTAAGGTTGTAGTAGCTGATGCAGAATCTCCTTGCTACCTTTTTCAGCCATCTCTGTGGACCACGGTGATACATTCAGAAGCCTGTTAGCTAACACAGGAGTTTCTGAACACTTTTCTATTGCTTCTCACCTGCTCACTGCCTGTCACGTCTGCTGCCTGCACTATTAACCTTTAAGATTTAAAAGTAATAACTAAGAGAGGAAAATATAACCCAAACAAAAATCCACTTTTGCCTAAAGCTCTGGAGGAAATTCCATTTCTTCCCTCATCACTGAAATTCTAGGATGGAACAGTCACTACCAAAGCCATGTGCTGGGCAATATTCTTAATCAAACCACTACTACCTTTGTTTTATACAATGGGGTTAGTTCTATTTGTTTACCCAGTCTTTTAAATCCTGCCCCTTTGGGCTTTGAGTGGAAAAAAAAGTAGGAAAACTTTAGCTTCTCTAGGACTCTTCTATTGTTTTAAAATGACTATGTACTTGTATAAAGGTGTTACTATACAGTTAAGAGTGCAGCTGTCTCAGGAAAGAGTCCTCTCTTATATTTGGATGCGACAAGGATGGTCTTGACTAAATTTTCAAAGTATTGTTTTTGTTTGTTTCTTAACTAGACCTCTACCTTGACCCTGACCTTGTCCTTGGCCTACCTAGCAAGAGTTCTAAGTTGGTTTATTTAATTGTCTTCTAAGTCAATTAGAAGTAATTACTGATTACGTGAGGTGTCTTATCAAGTTTCTTATTCTTATTTCTTGTTGACTTCCTTCAACAAGAACACGTTTAGATCATTTTAACAAGAATCCCCTTGATTTGTCCTTTCACTGAATTTCCCTCCAGTCTTTCAGTCTACTCCTTGTTTATAAATTTCCACTTGCCTTCATTGCATTCAAAATTGAACCTGATCTCTGCCCTATTGCAGTAGTCCTGGATAAAGTCTTACCATTTTAACTAGTAACAGAATAATTTTTCTTTTACAGTCCTCTCTTAAACCTATCCTGTTTTGTTTCCTGTTGAAAATTTAATTAGCATACTCGCTATAATCTTGCTGACATAACAATTTAATACAACAGAATTTTAATTCTTCAAAGAGTTAGAATTATTATAAAGCAGAAATCTAAGCTCATGTATAGAAATATAATAAAAATTAAAACCCACAGGAATTAATTAAGATTTAGTCATTAGTTATGTTCATTTTATAAACCATTTTTTATTAAAATTATACACTGAGATTAAAATGAGCCAAATTTTAAATGCTTTTCCATATATAACATCTTGCTCAGTTCTTATGAAGGGTTATCAGGCTTAAAAATAGCCATAAAGTGGAATATGTTGAAGGAAGACTATGAATGTATATAAATAGTTTTGTATTTTTGTGCTCACAGAAGACTTTGAATCTGCAACTTGATGTCTTTATTTTTCTCTTTGTAGCTTATTCCTGCAAACTGATATCAACTCACATGCCTCGTATTTATTTGAATGAAAAATCAGTTGAGGTGAGTAATTTTTAAAATTATATTTCGTGTGTAATTTACTTATGAGTTGGAAGTTGTCCAACTCCCTGTATTTGAGCTCCTGCTTAACCTTATAAGAAAGTCCTGGTTTTTTCCCAAGTTTTTCCCCAAGAATCTGAAAATTCCACTGGGTTTCTGACCTAGGTAACCTCTGCTTCCTGCTTCTTCCTTCCTCTGCTGATTTCCCATGCTCCAATCCATTTGAGACTGGTCCTTTATCATCACCCTGATGCCACACCAAGTCAAATCCTTGATTTTAGGTGGTGGATAGCCATCTTTAATAAAAGGTTGAGTAGATACATGATGGACAGTTTTACTGGATATAGGTAGATGTTTCTTGTTCATTCAAAACTAAACATTTTACTTCGCTTCCCTTCTTCACTGCATGGCTTTTGATGAGATGTCTTATCTTTGTTTTCTCCTTAAAGTAATATTTTGTTGTATTGTCTTATAGTATTTACTTTGCTTCTGATTCTTTGAGTTTGAATCTGACATAGCCTAGGTACCCTTTCTGTTTTTGCTTTGTACTTATCTGAGCTCCTTGGTCTGTGGTTTTGTATCTACTATTAATTTTTTTTTTTTTTTAGGTTTTTTTTTTTTTTTGAGACAGGGTCTCGCTTTGTGGTTCAGGCTGGCCCTGAGCTCAGCCTCAAACTCACATCACAATCCTCCTGCCTCTGCCTCCCGAGTGCTGGGATTACAGGCGCGAGCCACCATGCCCGGCACTGTGGTATGTGGTACTGGTTGCTGCTGGGCGTGAGTCTCCACACCCAGTATTGTTATGTGGTTACCGGGGAATCGAACCCGGGTCCTTGCACCTGCAATACAGGTGCCGGAACCACTGAGCTAATTCCCCGGCCCTCTACTATTAATTTTAAAAAGATTTTTTTTTTTTACTATTATAACTTAAATTTTTCTTTTAGTGTGTTTTCTCTTTCTTTTTCTTATATCCAACCATCTCTGTGTTGTAACTCTGGTAATTCGTTCATGGCTACTCTCTTTTTTAAAATTTCTTTTGTCTTTCTCCTTGTCCTTCTCTTCTTCCTCCTCTTTCTTGCATTATTTTTCTTTTTTATTTCACTTTGGGAAGTTTTTATTTACATATCTTTAAATTCACTGATTTTTTTCTTGCCTGTGCCTTAAGAAATCTTACTTTCTGTTGTAGTGCTTTTTAGTTGTCAGTGTTTTTTTAGAGATTCTTTATGTCAGCTGCTAAGGAGTGATAAAAATAATATTAGTAATAATATTATTATTTATATTAATATAATATAAGTAATAATTAATAATACTAATGTTAGTATTAATATTTAGTATGTGCCTACATTTAAAATTTTCAGACACATTTTCATTAGCTCCTCTCAATACATTCCCCCTAACTTTTAACATGTCTTTCACTGTTTTTGGCATTTTCTAAGGCAATGCTAGAAGTTCCCCTTCATCAGTACCTTTCATTATACTGTCATGACTGCCTTGTTGTATGAATTTCTGTATGTTAACTTTCATGGTTATACTGACTTTGGAGAAGAGCCAGAAGTTTCATAGTGTCAGATCTGATGAATAAAGGGATGAGGATACATTGTAGTATTTTTCCAGCAGTTGATCAAGGTATTACTAGGCATTTCGTTTTTCTAATTATTCAGTTTGGGCTTCACCAAGTATATTAAATTTTATATTTATGATTTTCAATGAGTTTTCATTACATTAATCATTCTTCATGGTTAAATTATCAGTACATTAGGTCATGAGATATTTCCCCCAAATAAATTTTGCATTGTGGTCATTTTGTTTTATCCTTTGATTTTATATAGTCATACCAGACAGTTTTCATTGGTTTTAGGTTCACTGAATTGTGTCATTTCCACATTGATATTGAATCCATCTACTAATGTTTTATTTCTCTCAGCTATTGTGGATTTTAGTTCTTAAATGTACATTTTCTATTTCTTTGGTGAAATTTTCAGTCTTTTAATCTCTAGGAGCATATGATAGCTTCTTTACAGTCTTTTTAATTCTGAAATCTGGATTATGCTTGTAGTTAGCATGTATTTATTGTCTCTGTGCTTCATATCAGATGGTATTTCCTTTTTCTTCGAATATGAGTAATTTGGAGCTGAATCTTAAACATCATGAATGTTGTGTTGTGGTGATTCTGGTTCAGTTATGCTGCTTTATACATGACTGGGACTGCAGACAAATTACTCAGATTTACAGATGTCTGTCCTGCCCTGAGATACCAAGTACTAGGATTATTGGCCAAGACTGATTAAAAAAAAAAAAAAAAAAACCAGTCACTTCACACGGCTTAAGGCAACAGTTCAGCAAGAATAGATAACAATAGTAAATATATAGATACCAAATAAATAGATACATACCAAATACCAGTCCACCCAACTTCATAAGGTAAACACTTATGTATATGAAATATCAGATAAGCACAAATCCAGGGGTAATGGTAGACCTCAGCATCCCACAGTCAAAAACAGGTTGATCAACTAAACCAAAAAATTAGCAAATAAATATCATAGTTGAACCAAACCCTTAAACAAGTGGACTTCATAGATATCAAAAAAGTGTTCTATCCAACAGAATACACATTCTTCTCAGCATCAATAAAGAATTTTCTCCAAAATAGATCACATCATAGGTCATAGAACATACTTAAATAAGTGCAAAGGAAGTGAAATAAATCCATGCATTTTCAGATTATAATGCAAAGAACCTATAAATCAACAGCAAAGGACATCACACAAACTACACAAACACATAGATATTAAATGACACCCTCTTGAAAAATCAGTGGGTCATGGATGAAAGTACAGAAGATATACAGGTCCTGCAATCAAACAATAATGCCAGTATTGGGGCCGGGGATATAGCTCAGTGGTTCTGGTGCCTGTCTTGCAAGCACGAGGGCCCGGGTTCGATCCCCAGTAACCACATAACAATACTGGGCATGAGACTCACCCCAGCAGCAGTCAGTACCACATACCACAGTGCCGGGCATGGTGGCTCACGCCTGTAATCCCAGCACTCGGGAGGCAGAGGCAGGAGGATTGCTGTGATGTGAGTTGGAGGCTGAGCTCAGGGCCAGTCTGAACTACAAAGCGACACCCTGTCTCAAAAAACCTAAAAAATAAATAAATAAAATAATAATAATAATAATAATAATAATAATAATGCCAGTATTACACACCAGAACCTATGGAATGCAGTGAGAGCAGTCTGAAGAAGGAAGTTTATAGCAGTGGGCAGAAAAACATAGCAGGGCCAAATGATGAACCTCCAGGTTCTAGAAAAGCAAACACAATTTATGCTCAAGCTGATATGAAAAAGAAAATTATAAAAATCAATACAGAAATTAATTCAATTAAGAATAATAAAATAATACAAGCTGTCATGGAAATCATACTTGGTTCTTTGAAAGATTAAAATAGAAAACTAATGTTCCCCCCCAAAAGGAAAGAAAGACTAAAATTCATGCAATTAGAAATGGAAACTGCAAAACCACAACAGATTCTGCAGAAATCCAGATCACTGGACTACGATAAGAACCTATACTCTAGTAAAATGGAAAATTAGAAGGAATGGATAAATTCCTAGACATTTATGAACTACCGAAGCTGAATCAAGAAGATATAAAAATCCTCATAACCCAATATCAATTAATACAATTGAAGAAATAATTTAAAAATAACAGCTAAGAAGGCTGGGGAGTTAGCTCAGTGGTTCTGGAGCCTGTCTTGCAAGCACAAGGGCCAGGGTTCAATCCCCTGGTTAACCATATACCATACTGGGTGTGGAGACTCACGCCCAGCAGCAACTAGTACCACATACCACAGTGCCAGGTTTGGTGGCTCACACCTGTAATCCCAGCACTCAGGAGGCAGAGGCAGGAGGTTGGCTGTAATGTTGAGTTTGAGGCTGAGCTAAGGGCCAGCCTGAACTACAAAGTGAGACCCTGTCTCAAAAAACCTAAAAAAAAAAAAAATAAAAATAACAACTAAGAAAACTTCAGATCTTGCTGGAGTTACTGACCAATTTTATAAGAACTTTACAGAAGGTCCACTGTCATTATTCCTCCAACTCTAACAAAACTGAAAGAGAAGTAGTACTCCAAAAGTCATACCTGAAAGTAAATATTACCTTGATGCCAAAACCAGAAAATGATCCAAACAAAAAAGAGAGCTATAGGCCAAGTTCATTAGTGAATATCGATTAAAAATCCTCAATAAGATATTGGCAAATACAATGCACCAAGTCATCAAAAAGATTATACACCATGACCAAGTAGGATTCATCCCATGGATGCAAGAATTATTCAACATTTGCAAATCAGTAAGTGCAATAATTCATATTAACAGAAACCACATGACTATCTCAATAGATGCAGAAAAAGTACTTGACAAAATCCAATATCCATTTATCATAAAAACTCTAAAGAAAATTGGAAGAAATGGTCTTTATCTCAATCTCTTACAAGCCATTTATTACAAACCAATATCCAGTGTCATATTATCTGGAGAAAAGCTGAAAAATTTGCTTCTAAAATCAGGAACAAGACAGGAGATGACCACTCTTGTTCAGTGTAGCTCTTGAAATATTAGCGAGTGCAATTTAGGCAAGAGAAAAAAAAAAGAATGTGGACAGCAAAGGGAGATGTTAAATTATCATTATTTGCTGATGACGTGATCTTCATGTAGAAACTCCAAAATCTTTGCCAAAAGACTCCAATAATAAATCACCAAATTCAGTAGCATAACAAGATGCAGAGTTAACACTTAAATATCAGTAACATACCTGTACATCAAGAACAAACTCACCCAGAGAGAAATTAAGGAAACAATGCCTTTCACAATAGCTATCACCTTTAAATAACTATTTACTAATAAAATAGGATTTTCCTACTTTGAACTTTCATAGATATCAAATTATACAATTTGTGGTCTTTTGTAGCTGGCTTATTTTGTAATTTGGCTTATAGTAATGTTTTCAAGGTTCACCTACATTCTCATATGCATTAATAGCTTATTCATTTTTTGGTCTAAAGAATATTCTTATGTACTTAGAGCACATGTTGGGAATTTTGGATGGTGCCATGTACACATTTGTGTAAAGCCTTCTTTGTGGACGTGCATTCACTTCTCTTGGGCATAAAACTAGGAGTGATGTTGCCTAGTCCTATGCCACCTATTTCATCATTGGAGAAACTTCTAACTGTCTGCCGCAGTGACTGTTCTATTTCACATTTCCACCAGTAGTGTATGAGGGCTCTAACTTCTTCATATTCTTGGTGATATCATCATTCAGGTTTTTTTTATTCTAGCTGTGTTAGTACGTATGAATTCGTGTTTTATGATGGCTTCATCTTGCATTTTTCGAATGGCTAATAATGCCAAATATCTTTTCATGTTATTTACTTTCTTACCTCATTTCAATAATCTCTTCTTTTTCTTTGGGTGTTGAAGTAGAACTCTAGACTTTGCATATGTAAAGCATGTGTTTCACTGCCAAGACATTTCCTCAACCCCATCAGTAACATTTTGAAACAAATAATGAAATAAACACAGACATACTTCAGTCTAGCATCTTGGTTCAGACGCCTTTTCATTTTTATCTAAAATGAGGCACATAATGTTATTTTCTTCTCTTTTTTTAGGCAACACGACAAGTGATTGATCAGAACTGTGAAGATCTTGGAAATTTGTTAGGGAAAGAAAATGACTTGGCCTTAATTATTGATGGTGAAACATTAAAATATGCCATGAGTCTTGAAATTAAGACACAGTTCCTGAATTTGGCTCTGTCCTGTAGATCAGTATTATGCTGTAGGTAAGAATATATGCACTGTTCTATTATTCTTCTTTGCTATGTCTACTTCTCTTTGCATAAATGCAATGAAAATATAGATATGGAAAGTAAGTTTTTGCAGAGGCAAAGATACTCATTGGAAAGATGTTATGCTTGGATGGCTATGTAGATTAATGTTTAATTTTAATTATCAGGAATAAGATTTACTAGAAAGTAGTTTATACGTTTTAATGGTAAATTACTTATTACTGTATGTATGATCAATTGAAAAAAAATCATCAGTAAGAACAGAGATCCTTGGTTTCTATAAAGTGTCAGGCAAATCTGAAAACATCTACTGACACCAAGAAGATAAATGAAGTTCTTAGTGTTAATGGACAGAGGGTTCCACAGAGCTTCTTTTCAGGTTCTTAGTGTCCTGAACAAAGAATTGGATGTAACACACAGGAAAGACAGTAAAATGTGCATTTCTGGAAAGCAAAACAGAAGTATACTCAGCAGAGAGAGAAAGAGAGCAGGCCAGTGGAAAGGCTCCCAGCCCCTGAGCATAAGAGAAAGGGGTCTTTTATTTCAAGAGTCCATGTCCCTCCCCGGGCACTGTTGTCCATGTGTTTGACAGCTCATGCTGAGCCATATCCTCTGTATCTACTGTGTGTGTGTCCTCTCTCAGAATTCATGCCAGTATAACTGTACTCACAAGATGCAACCCATACAGATAAATGGATGAGTTGATCCATGGCTGGAGGTTATTTTATGAGATGCTTCTGTGTCTGTGCCTGAGTTGGAGATTTCCCTAAGAACTGACTTATAGATTACTTTTTTGTGGCTTTTGTTTGTGAGTTAGAGAAGCAGATCCATAGACAAAGCCAGGCCCTTAAAGATTGATAAGGAGGTGATCCTTAGCCTGTGATTGATAGGAAGTCATACTCTGGCCATTGTTACTACTTCTCTATTAGTTTTGTAAGTCAAAAAATTCACTTGTGAAAAATTAAGTCTGTCCAGCAAAAAGGGCTAGAATTGCAAAAGTAATGAAACTAAAAAAAAAAAAAAAAGTAATGAAACTGCATAGATAATAGTTGTCCCTTGCTTCTCAATGAAAACACTAAGTGAATAAATTACTAAAACTTGGAGATGACTTGAATTTCTGAATTATTATTGAAGACATGCTTCTCTTGTTCCTCAGTCAGTTCAGTGCACTGTATGCTTCAAATGTCATCACCTTAGCTTAATGTCCCTGTCCACATGTATTCCATGTCTACTACAAAAAGGAAAAAATTATATAATTTCCTCTTCACACTGCTTGGACCCTTTCATCCTCCAAGTCTGTAGTGACCTAGCCTTTTATCCATTAGAACTCTCTTGCAAATGAAGAAAATTGGGTTGTAAGTGAGGAATTCAAATTCAGCTCAGGCAAAGGTATTCATTAATAGTTAATTCACAGACATTACTGGTTTCTATTTACATTTAATTATCAAATTTTTATTTTGCACTACAAAATGCTTTAAGGAATGTATACCTTTTTTCCCCTCAAAGTTCTTACTCCTTTGTCCTTGTAAAAGGGACAGTGAGAGTACAAGTGAAGATATAGCGAGAGGGAGAGACACAGGGGCTAATTTTGCCACCAAAAATATGCCAACAGTTGACCTGTAGTAACATAGTCATGACGCAGTCAGAGACCAGCATGAGGAAAAAAGGATGAACTCACTCCTCAGGCCTTAACCCGTTCATCATTAAAAGCATGATTTGTGTTTTCTTCTGAGTTAGTCAGAAACTTACAAGTATTTTTTGCTAAAAATTATGACAGTTCACTTAGGCCTACAAGCACCCAATTGGTAGCGAAAAGTAGAACAAAGCTGTACCTTAGTTTTGTGAAACTCTTGACTAACTCCTCAGCTCTCCTTATAGCCATATTAGACATTCAGGGAAAATATCTATCTAAAAATGGGCAAAATATCTTCCTTAGCCCTAAATATAACCTCCACTACCTCGCTGTCCTTCAATTCTGAGAACACCTATACCCAGAAAACATTACAGGTAACAGGTATTTCCAGAAACCTATGGTCACTTTTGATTCCAGCAGAACCTCACATGATGGAGATTACTCTCTAAGCCATGAAAATTTCTCTTATGGGAACAAAATTGCCCACCTCGAGTTATGAAGATTCAATCTGAACTTCCAAATCAGGACTGAGGTAATACTACTGAACCCTGGCCCACCTCAGCTAATCCTCAAAGCTAGCTTTCTGCTACTGTGGATGGGCCAACATGATTCTCTCCAACACAATGTGTCCCCCCCCCCCAGCTACTACTCAAGTCAGAGTCCTTTCCTTGTCTTCTCTCACCTTACAATGAAAGCTTTTGCCCACAAATTCATACTGTCACAACAGTTTTAATTTCTATTATCACTAAAGCAAGGACTTCATGCACGCTGGTGAGAGAGTAAACTGTTGGTGAATCTGGAAGTCTTAAGAGTCCAGCCACTTGTCCTAAAAGATCAAATGTGGAGAGAAGCAGTCGTTAGGCAGGAAAGGAATTAATTCCTAGTGTGGCCACAACAGGAAGATGAGATTCTAAGGACCTGAATGCTGAAGTTGAAGTAGTGGCAATGGTTTTGGTGTCATGAAGGGAAAGAAGGGTCAGAATGAGAGGTAGGAATATTGATGCAGTTTTGAGGAGGCTTGTCTGGTTGTTCAGTACCTGAGACAGGTTCAGCTCATACTGGGGGAGATAATAGTCTATGTAGTTCACTGTTCCTGGAATTTGAGATGACCTCAAAAGAACAAGTGACTTGGACAGAGGACCGGTTAAGGGAACAAAAGGGAGTTTGTTAGGACAATGACGAGGTCCTCCTTCAGTGTTAGGGAATGACTGTAGAGTTCTAGGTGCTCCATCTGGTTAGGGCAAGATGTTGCAAAAGCTAGTGATTGACAATCTGTTGACTGGTGTCCATGCAAATCTTCAAAACATCTTTTTTTGAAACTTTTTTTCTTGGTGCATGTTTGCAGTATATGCAATTTACAGTCATTTTCAGAAGTGTGTACCTGCGCAAGGACAATTTGTTTCGTGTTTAAATCCTCTTCCCTGCTCCCTCCTTCCTCCTCAATGTTTCCTTTCCTCATTTCCTTCTTGTTGGTAATACTAATCCTAGCTCATATTTATGGCATGTAATATTTACATTCATTGATTTGATTAGGTTCCTGTACATGGCATACCTTTATTCTACCTATTTCTCTTCCCCTCCACCTTGCCTCTTATTACTGATCTTTTTGTATTTGCAAGAGACTCATCCCCTTGTCTCCTTCTTTTTGTCCTTTATTATTGTTTATGTTCATACTTTACCTTACTCAAGTGAGAGATACCATGTAGTGTTTAAGCTTGTTCTGGCTTATTTCACTCAACATTGTACTTTCCAAGTGCATCCCTTTTCCTACTAATGTCTCAAATTTGCCTTCTTTAGAGCTAAGAGGTATCCCATTATTTATAGATACATTTTATTTATCCAGTCAACTTTTGATTGGTACACAGGCTATTCCCAGGATTCAGCTGTGAATTGTGCCACTATAAATGTTGATGTGCTTGTATCACTGTAGTATGATGTCTTAAATATCTTGGGAAATATACCTAAAAATAGGATAGTTGCTCATATTGAATTAATAGTTTTAGCTTTTTGAGAAATCTCTATAATAATTTCTCTAATGGTTGCACTAATTTACATTCCCACCGACAATGTAGAAGCATTCCTTTTCCACCACAGTCTTGTCAGCATTGGTAGTTTATCGATTTCTAGATGATGGCCATTATTTCCGGTATAAAAATGAATCTTGACATTGTTTTAATTTTTATAATGTCCAGAGATGTTGAAGATCTTTTCATATATTTGTTGACCACTTATGCTTCTTTCTTTGAAGTATCTATTCACTTCGCTTGCCTGTTTCTTGCCTGGCTGTTTTGTTTTAGGTGGTCTGATTTTTTTTTTTTTTTTTTTTGCATTCTTTATGTACTCTAAATACTGGTGCTCTGTTGGATGAATAGCTGGAAAAAACTTTCTCTTTCTGTAAGTTATCTCTTCACTCTACTAATTGAGTCTTTTGTTGTACAGAAGCTTTTAATTTGATGTAATCCCTTTTGTTGATTCTTGCTGTTATTTCTTGTGGAATTCAGATTCTGTCCAGAACATTCTTCCTAACACTTATGTCTTTAAAGTGTTTTCCCTACTTTATTTTAAAATTATTTTCTAGTTTCACTTTCATTGATTTCCATTCTAATATTTATCATTTGCTTCCTAAATTTTCACTTGAGCCTGGCTTGTTGTTGGTTCTCAAGTATTTTAAGATTTCTTAGCTCTGGCACGATTCAGCCTTTATACACCTTGGTGTGGCTAATTCCTAAATATTTCATTTTTCATGATGCTATTGTGAAAGACATCATTTTACTCATGTCTCTCTAAGTTTGTCATTGGCATACAGGAATACTATTTATTTTTGGAATGTTTACTTTGTGTCCTGCTACACTACAGAATTTGGTTATTCTAGAAATCTTTTGGTGTTGCTTTGGGGGTTTTCTGTGGAGAGGATCATCCTATCAGGAAATAATGATAATTTAACTTTTACCTTTTCTATTCATCCTTGTATTTCTTACTCTTGTTCAACTGCTCTGGCTAGATGAATTTCTTGAATGCAACATACTGATGAAGTCTGGTTTTTGCTCCAATCTGCCAAACTTTTTTTTTTTAAACTGATGTACAGAATTTATTCAGCTTTGCACATGTAGTGGAGCATAGTTTAAATTGCATCTAAAGTGCTAACAA
Source organism: Petromus typicus (assembly GCA_004026965.1). Classification (NCBI taxonomy): domain Eukaryota; kingdom Metazoa; phylum Chordata; class Mammalia; order Rodentia; family Petromuridae; genus Petromus; species Petromus typicus. Next base: position 4,636 of record PVIR01007899.1, on the reverse strand, counting down.
AAGCTCTAGTAATCAAGAATGGCAGTGTGTCATTTTACAGCAAATCACACTGTGACTTTTCAAATATAGTCTTCAAAAGAATTTAACTTTAAGTAAATCTAGTCATGCTCCTAAAAATTGCTTTAGGTCACCCCAAGATTGGTAATTGAGGGGAAAATAATCACAATTTGATAAACAACAGTTAATATTGTAGGCCACAGACATACAGTATAAGGAAATGGTAGTGGTGGTGTAAGTCATTAGTTAGTGAGTTACCAGATTACCTTGGCCTCTATATAAAGTTTGATTCATTAGCTTGGATGTCCAGTTTTCAAAGTAGAAGCAGTGTCTCCAAAGTCATTTCTAACATTGCAAACAAGCAGAGAACAGTGTGTGGATTTTTATTAATTAATTATACCCTCAGGAGTTCTCACCAACACCTTAGTATAAAAATATTCAAGGAATAGGCTGGAAATTTGGCTCAGTGGTCCCAGGGTCTGCTTTGCAAGTGCAAGGTCCAGAGTTTGATCCCCGGTGACCACATAATACAATGATGACTCTCACCCAATAGCAATTAAGTACCACATACCACAGTGCCAAGCATGGTGGCTCACACCTGTAATCCCAGAATTCAGGAGGCAGAGGCAACAGGGTGCTGTGAGTTTGAGAGTTACCTGGGCTACATAGTGAGCTCAGGGCCAGCCTGAACTATAAAAATAAAAGCAAAACCCTGTCTCAAAAAGAAAAAAACATATGTTCAAGTTATATCAATCATAACTGTGTGCTTATTATAGAAGGTGCTTAATGGATTAAATGGAAACAGTAGTGCTACCCCTAATGTGACTGATCTCCTTACAGCTATCAAGACCTAAAATGCTTCAGGTTTTTAACTAAACACTGATGGGTGCACTTGTATTTCATCCTGATGTACCTGGGTCAGTGTCATATGCTCAACTGTCCATTTACTCTGAAATTAAATTTCAACATTGTCAAAATGTGATACAAGCAGCATAATAATGCATATGCTGAAATGATTTTAGTCACAGATGGCAGTCAACAAGGCTATGAGGAGGCCCCACTCCCAAGTCACCTAATAGTTGGAATGACTGTATTTACTGTCACACAACATTACAAGTTGGATTTAAAGCTATTTACTTTAGTCTGGTATCTTCACATACCCATAATATATACCTTATAAGAAAACAGTGTTTATTCACAAACATTTTTTTCTGTAGATGGTAAGTTCTTCCCTAAAATATATATATAAAATAGCACCATAATTTTTAATAACCAAGATTTAGAAAGTCTAAAAAAACCAATTTGAGTCAGGAATCAAGTATACAGAGTCAAAGGAGGAAAAAGAATCCATCTAGAACACAAAGATCCAAGGAGCATCTCAGACGCAGAGCAGTTTTGTAAAGTCCAAAGTAACTGTGATCACCTACAGCTTCTCAGATCTTTCTAGCAAGTGTCTTCAGGTACTGCCTGTGTCTTTTAACAGCATTTCCCTAAATAAAGAACTTGAATGCACATTGAGAATGTTTTCCAGGAGTCATGGTGAAAATACTTTCAATTTGTTTGACCCACAAACTATTTGGTCAAAGAAATATGTAAAGCTAAATAAAATCACTTCTGGTAGAAATCCATAGCAGAGAATGTTGACAAGATGTGCTTGGCTTCTGCTTACAGCATCAGGCAGTGGGTCCTGGGACAAAGGCAGCAATCTCATGTGTTCTCCTCTGTCTGTTCTGGAGCTAGCTCCGTGACAGCAGCACTAGCAAGCATTTACAGCTGAGTTCAAGATGTCTTCCAAATCACAGACTTGGTACCCTCCACTTTAGACTCAGTTTTCGACCTTTTTTACAAATAACTTGAAAATTGAGGAGGTTTGCTTTGTTTTGTTTTTTACTTCTTCCAACTTTTTTTTTTTTTTTTTGAGACAGGTTTTCCCTTTTGTAGTTCAGGCTGACCCTGAGCTCAGCCTTGAACTAACAGCAATCCTCTTGCCTCTGCCTCCTGAGTGCTGGGATTACAGGTGTGAGTCACCATCCCCAGCACTGTGGTATGTGGAACTGATTACTGTTGGGCTTGAGTCTCCACACTGGAACTGTTGTATGGGGTTACCGGGGATCGAACTTGGGCCCTTGCACTTGCAAGGCTGAGGCTGGAACCACTGAGCTAACTCTCTGGCCCTCTTCCAGATTTTTGGTAATGATAGAGCCAACAGATGAAAAGGCCACTGATTACAAATTCTCAGTGTTGAGTGTGATCATGATGTGCATATAAAATGTACCAATAAAATTTCAAATCTTAAAAAAAAAAAAAACCAAAAACAAAAAAGAAAAGAAAGACCGTTGAAGCCTTCTGTCCAGCCTGAGATAAGGTTTTAGAGGTCTTCCTGTATGTGGATGGAGCATCACATCCTGCCACTCTTTGGCAATCTTCTGTTTTCTGCTTTAGTTCCTGTAGTGAACTGATCCCAAGTTTCTGCTTGATCTTTGCAAGATGCTTCTATTTTCTGACAGCACTTGAGACAGAATCCAGATTTCTTCTTCCACCATTGCCAGCTGTCTTCTCAGCTTGTCTCTCTCCTCTTCTGAGAGTGGCTCTGTGGGGCTGAGAGTGGCTGTAGCATCTTCTCCTTAGATGGGTGCTGAGTCTGTTCTCAATGTCCGCTGCCCTGGCCTCTGCACCCAGCTGCATGCCACCACCCCAATCTGTGTCTTTTAGGTGGAGAGTGGAGGGCTATTAATCTAGAGCAATGTTACTGAGATGTATGGATTATTTACTATAATTAACATAATGTAGCATCACATTTTTTCTTTCCCTTCATTACTTACCCCATCCACCTTTCCCTTTGAATATTTTCTATTTAGCAGTATCTATCATATTTTCTAGAACTCAATTACATCTTCAGTTTCTCATACCAGAGAAAAGATATGGTATTTATAGATCTATGATCTATTTATTTCAATTATGAGTGAAATAAATACTTATGAGTATATCCTCAAGGTAAGTCTGTTTGAGTATAAATGACTCAAACTTATCATTCTTTATGGCAAAGTAATACTCTGTTTTATATATAAAAACCACATCTTCTTTATCCAGTCTCCGGTTGATGGGCATTTTGGTTGTTTCCAAGTTTTAGCTATCACAAACTGAACTGTTATGAACATGGGTATACATATGTTGCTATGATATGAATCTTTTAATTTTGGGGGGTATATACCAAACAGGAGAATAGCAGGGTCAAATGAGACCTCTAATCCTAGCTTTTTGAGGAATCTCTTCACTGATCTCCACAATGGTTGCACCAGTCTACATTCCCACCAACAGTGGAGAAGGGTTCCTTCCCTCCGCAGCCTTGCCAGCATTTGTTGCTGGTTAATTTTGAGATAGCAGCCATTCTTTATGGAGTGAAATGAAATCTCAGTGTAATTTCCATCTGCATCTCTTGAATGACAAGTGAGATTGAATATTTCTTCATATGCTTCATGGTTGCTTTTACTTCTTCCTTTGAAAAGTGTCTGTTCATTTCAGATGCCCATTTTTGAACTGGGTCTTTAAATATGGGGGAAGGGTTGATTTTTTAATTCTTTATCTATTCTAGATAATAGCCCTTTGTCTGAGAAACAGCTGGTGAAAATTTTTCTCCACATTATTGGTTGTCTTCTCATTCTGCTCATGGTTTCTCTTGCTGTGCAGAAGTTCTCATGCTATAGACATTTTCTTGAAATCCCAGCATCGTACTTCACAGATCTAGAGAAATTAATCCAAAAATTCATATGGAAACACAAAAGACCTAGACTAGCACAAGCAATTCTAGGTAACATGGACATGGCAGGGGGTATTATGATCCTCAACTTGAAGCTGTACTACACAGCCACTGTGATAAAAATTACATCATACTGGCAAAGTAACAGACTTAAGGATCAGTGAAATAGATTAGAAGATCCAAAAAGAACTCCAGATATACTAAGCCACCTCATCTTTGAGAAAGGAGCCAATATCCTCAATGAAGGAAAGACAACTTCTTTAACAAATGGTACTGGAAAACTAGGCTTTCCCCAGCCAAAGACTAAAGCTAGACCTATCTGTTTCACCATGCATTAAACTAAAATCAAAGTGGATTAGAGACCTAAATATTAAAACAGAAACAATAAACCTGCTGCAAAACAGATTAGGTAGAATTTTTGGAGACATTGGCTTAGGGAAAGACTTTACAAACAAATTCCCTTTCATTTTTTTATTGTTGTTTATCCATTGACCTTACTTGATGTTTTTTGATTCACCTGTGTTTTCAGAAGTATGAGTTCCATTGTTTCTGTTTGGGATACTATTGGGTATTTTCTGGAGAATTCATATATCTTTTGAGCTAGTTTTTTTGATGAAATGCCATTATTTCTCCATCTATTTTGAAGGATAGTTTTGCTGGATAAATTGATCCAAGTGGAGAGTTATTTGTTCCTAGATCTTAAGATACTCCACTGCAAGGTCTTCTGGCTCTTGAGGTTTGTATTGAGGAGTCTGCCATAAACCTAAGTGGTTTACCTTTATATGTGGTTTTTGTTATTGTTTTTCTCTGACTACTTTTAAAATTTGGAGGTTTTTTGTTGGATATCCGGCAGTTTAATAAGTATACGCATGTTAAGATTCT
>PVIR01007898.1:0-58719 GCA_004026965.1 Petromus typicus | reverse complement strand
ACTGTGGCCCAGAGGGACCACCCTGAGATGTTCACGGAGTGCCCCCTAGGTGTGGCGCAGTGCCAGTCTCAAGACCCAGGGTGGGTGTAGGAGACCCATCCTGCCCGGGGTGGGGCACTGCTGGGGGGCCTCAGTGCCCTCTTCCATCCTCCCAAAGTGCAGATGCCCACATCTTGGGCTTCCAGAACAAGCTGCCAGCTGCAGGCTGTGGGCATGGGGCTGCTGCCAGTCAGGCAGGGCAGGAAGGCTGGGTGGCATGAGAGCGCCTTTGTTTCCCTGTGTTTGTGTCAAGACGGGAATTGACTTCCTCCCACTGAGGCCTGAGGTGGAAAGGGCAGCCTGGGTGGGCGGGTGTTCGCCTGTCTTTTTTGGGGGCATTTCCCTGGGGCACCCTGTGTTGGGCCCTCCTGACTCCAAGCTCAGCCTTCTCCCCGGACCTGTTGTCCCTAGCCCTGGTTAAATATTTGCTAGCTGAGGAGGCGGTTCCGTGGGAAATTCTGCCGGCTCCTCCAGCACTACCGCCTTGCCCCAAATCTGCCTGTGCAGCTCTGGCCCTCAGCTCTTCCCAGGCCCCGTGGTGGCCTCCAGGGCCCTTTCGGTGTCTGAAAGGCCCCGCCTTTCCCCAGGGACGTTTTTTCCCCACACCTGGGCCAGGCAGGATCTGGGCGCTGGGAGCTGAGTGGAAGGAGCCATTTGCTAGCTATGCGTGAATTGCCACAGAAGACTGGAGGACAGGCTGGGCGCCTGGTTGTCGGGCGCTGTGAGAGGTGGGCTTCTGGCCTGTGGAGGATGAAGAGGTGGCCAGGGAGAGAACAGTCTGTACTGGAGACCCCAGCTGTCCTCCTGGTGCGAAGTCCAGTGGCTTCTTTCTCCTTCTGCTGGTCTGGTTTGCTCCTCAGCCTATGTGATGTTGGAAAGTCTTTAACCTCCGCAGCCTCAGAATCTATAGAATCTAGAGAGTGGGTTTATCAGTCTGTCCCAATGAGGGCTAAAGATCAGCCCTCCCTGGGGGCGGCCTCAGGCCTCAGGCTGGCACTGGCTAATTGTGACGTACATTTTCATTCTCTCGGGCTAGATGATGATTATAACTCTATGCAAATGGCCTCTGGAGCCTTTCCGTGAGCAGATGGTGTGAGGGCAGGGCCTTGAAGGCTGGCTCTTGTGTTCGTTGTTTGTTTCTCGGTGGTAGGGATCGAAGCGAATCCAGGGTCTTCACACTGAGCTACACCCCCAGCCCTTTTCTTATTTTTATTTTTATTTTGGAACAGTATCTCCAGGAGTCACTTTATTGCCAAGGTCTGGCTGGAATTGGCAGTCCTCTGCCTCAGCCTCCCTGAGTACTGGAATTCCAGGCAGGCACCACCATGCCCAGCTCTGGCTTTGAAACGGGCGAATGCAGGAGGGAGAAAACGCACGGCAGGGATGTGGGAAAGGTCAGCCTCCTGTCAGTGTGGCCTGGCCCGCTTGTGGGCTACACTGTACCAGGCCTGTGTGGGCTTGGTGACGGTACAGATGGGGAGTCTGTTATGGTCCCTGGGGCCATCACAGCCCAGTGAGAGCCTTTACGGAGCTGTCTCATGAGGACCTTCTAGATGTTTCCATGGCTCTTTGAGTCTGGGTCCAGCTAGCCCGGGTTCAACCCTGAGGGCAAGTCTCTTCCCAGTGCCCTTGCAGCCTCAGTTTCCCCAATAGGGGTAATCAGTATTATACAGTCCTTGGACTCTCAAAGGGGCCCAGTATCACACAGTGGGTCCCCTGTGGAGTACCTGGTAAGCCTCGGGCCCCTGTCAGCATGGAACTCTCTGTTTGCTTCTGCCAGTGCCCATGCCATCCTGCCTGGCTATGCCCTAGGTGTGGCAGAGGCAGATGACCTTAGGACATGTGTACTCTGTACTGTGGCTGTGATCAGCTGGCCAGGCTGTTTGGTGCCTCTGCCATGTTTATAGGGAGAGGGTTTCCCTGTGTGTAAGTGGCCCTGGGGAGGGGCTGGCCCACAGAAGGTCCCTTCTGGGGGCGGCGCAGCCACCTCTGCAGGAGTGCATGTTGCTGCCTTGCCCTGGGCCTGCTGCAGCCTAGCTTGAGCGTGGCTTCTTCTGCGGGTATGAGTTGTGTGGCCTCCGGCCTGGGTTGTAGCTTCCATCCCCTTCCCTTTACTTTTTATTTGGTTTGTTTGTTTGTTTCTTTTCTTGTTTTTTTTTTTTTTTTTGAGATAGGGTCTCCCTCCAAGCTGGCTTTCAACTCACTGTGTAGCCCAGACTAGCCTCAAACTCACAGTGATCCTCCTGCCTCAGCCTCCTGAGTGCTGGGATTTCAGGTGTGTGTCATCACGCCCAGCTTCCTCTGTTCTCTGCCATATGTGTTGCCCTGGGGTGCGAGACACAGACCTGGCCTGAACCCACCAGGAGCTCATCAGGGGGCTGTGGGAGTGGGTGGGAGGGTCTCACCCGTCCCGGGGGGAAAGTAGTGGGACCATGGGAGGTTGGGGGGCAGGAGGCCAGGCTGCCCCTCTGGCCGCTGCGTGTGGAAGGGATCTGAGGGAGTTCAGGTGGAAATTCAGAGGCACGGCGGGCATCTGATGGCAGGGCTGGGCTGGGTTGAGCTGGTGGCCTTCTTGTGGAGAGTGTGGTCTGGTGGGAACCCACAGGCCTCGTCCCTCTGGGACCCCACAGCCTCAGTTGAGCACCCCACCCTGGGTGACATACGGAATCCTCCAGCACCACCCCCTTCTAGGCAGCAGTGACTTTATAGGGACCCTCACTGGCCAGCCGCCCCCAGCTCTGGGCCTGCCAGCCATGGAGCCTGTCATTTCTCCTCTTCCCTCCTTCCCTCCAAGTACAGGTTCCCGAGGTGGGCCTGCCTGCCGCCCTTCTGTCAGTGGCACCCACGAGGCCAGTGCTCTGGCCCCAAACATGAGGTGTCAGGCAGTGATTATGAGGCGGATTTGCTGGAACCTTGGTCTGTGACCTTTTCAGCTGTGTGTCTCAGAAGTCAGTCAAACTCTCTGAGCTGTGTCATCTTCCTGTGTGTGAAATAACACATGCACATATGTAGAGCCGTGCTGGACAGAGACGTGGCATGGCTACTGCCTTTGTGTGCCCGGGAGTACAGAAGTGGTCGAGTAGGATGGCTGTAGATGAGGCATGGGGGGCTGAGTTTGCTGACCCAGTGCAGCTGAGACATGCTGTGTGACCGCAGGACTGTGTCCCCTCCTCTCCGGCCTTAGCTTCCCCTGCTGTCCCAGGCTGAGGACAGGTGGTGTGGGGAATGACTCCACGACACAGGGAAACCGAGTCCCTGCCCCTGCAAGGCCCCCGCTGTTCCTTGGCCCTGCTCCCCAGGCCTCCAGGAACCAGGTCAGCAGGTTCCGAGCCTGCCCCGCCCTGCGGGTGCTGTCACCTGCCTGGTTTCAGTGGGCAAACCTCTCAGCCTGAAACCGGGCCGGGCCTTGTGGGCAAGGTGTGTCCTGGAGCCCACTGGAGGGACTGGGTGAGCCAGGGACCAGTCTGGCTTAGGGCCACAATTGGGGCCAGATGAGCCAGGACTGGCATGAAGCCCCTGGGATTGACATGGAATTGGATGGCGCCATGGCTAGAGGTCACCCTCTGTCCTGATGCCTGAGCTGGGCTTTAGGCTCAGCCTCCCGGGCCGTGGGCTAGGCCAAGATCTTTTTCTATTGAGACACGGTCTCGCTATGTAGCTCAGGCTGACCTTGAATTCAGGTGATCCTCCTGCCTCAGCCTCCTGAGTGCTGGGAGGAGAGGTGTGCGCTACTGTGTGGCCTCAGTGAACCCAGTGGTAACGAGCCCAGCACTAGGGTTTCAGGGAGCTTCAGGCCGTCCTGGGGTCCCCCCACTCTTGCCCAGTGCCGAGTATCTGCACAGGAAGTCACATGCTCCTTAACACTATCACTTGGGGAAGACAGCGATCGGTGTCTTCCTGGCTGGTTGTCGGCTTTTGATGCAGTTTGTGGGGCTGAGCCAGGTGGGGGTCACTGCCGGGTTTCGACGGACTCTCCTGGGTTAGTGGAACCTTGGCAGGAGTGTGACTCATGACATGTCCCCTCCTTACTAGGGTCTTGGTCTCCTCAGAATCAGTCTCTCGAACTGCCGTCTTGCAGAGAGAGAAATGGGCTCAGAGAGGGGCAGTGGTCAGGCCAACGGCACGCGGCTAACAGATGGTGAGTCTGGGGCTTGAGCCCAGAGCCTGTGCCCATGTGCAGGTGAGAAGTGGCAGTCCTGGCTCAACCCTGAGGTGCCCACATTGGCTCCATCTTAGGCTGACTCACCAGTGTGGGGGTGCTGAGGCCAGCAGCGTGGTCAGTGCCCGAGGCCAGGGCAGCGCTGCTGGTGAGATGATCGTTAAGATTTCAGGTCAGCTGAGCTGGCCGCGATCTGCCCACCCCACGAGAGGCAGGGGATGAGGCCCAGGGGGGCTGGACAGTCAGGGCACCCATGGGAGGGAAGGTGCTGAGTGGATGGGAGAGCGCGGAGGCTGGCGACACCTGGCCTCCGTCCTGGCTGTGCCACCTGCCACCCGCGTGACCCTGGGCAAGTCACTGTGTCTCCAGAGTCAGTTTCCCCATCTGTGAGATGGGCGCTCACTGCCATGTTGGCATGCGCCTGTAATGCGAGCACTCAGGCAATCACGAGGGTCTCCGTGAGTTGGAGGCCAGCTTGAACTGCTGAGAGACCCTGTCTCAGAACACAAACCGAAGACGGAGGGAGAACGAGCCTGCTTTTTCTCCCCATGGCACTAAGCAGGGCCCCAAGATATAGTAAAGTCAAGGTCGATTAGGAAAGTGACTGTGGGCCAGAAGATGAGGCCGCTGGGGCAGGGAGCCCCTGGGACAGGCTGTGGACGGATTCCAGGTTCAGAACCCACTTCCTTTTCCTTCTGAGCCATGTGGCTTTGAGGAAGCTGTTGGCATCGCCTGAGCCTCAGTTTGCTTCTCTGTGGAATGGTGGTATGGATACCTGGTAGGGCTTGAGAAGTAGGTACCTGGGGAGCCCGGGGAATTTGGATTGGCTTCCAGGAGGGTCCCTTGGGGTCAGCCCAAACAGCACCGCCCGTGGAGATGGGTTCCAGCTGCATTGAGATCCGTAGGATCCATGGCGCTGGGTTAAGATGGCTGAAAGGCGTGGCTCTTGGCTCAGAAACAAGCCCTGGTTGTGCATGCTTGCTATGTGCACTTGTGTGTACACACATGGCGTGTCGCCCTGTTCCTGTGTCCTGTCCTGGGAAGTGGCCTCTTCAGAGCCGGATGGCTCCTCCCACCCTCATGCGGCAGTGACATGAGGACAGAGTCCTGGCCGGCAGTGGTGCCTGAAGCCCAGAATTCGCTCAGACCTGCTCTCAGGGTTCACAGGCTCCCTGCGGCTCTGTCCCTGAGCTGCATCCTCAGCCCAGGGCTCAATGCATTGTTGACTGAGTGAAATGACCTGTCGTGAGCTGTGATTTTCGTTTTGTTTTGTTTTGAGACAATGTCTTGCGATGTTGCCCAGGCTAGCCTCGAAGTCCTCCTGCCTCAGCCTCCAAGTGCTGGGATTACAGGCATGTAGCACCACACCTGGCTTCTTCTGAGCCTTGGAATATGCACTTGGAAGTGGACATTTTTGTTTTCTTCTCTTGGGGCCATTTGAGAAGTCTGACTGTGTGGTGGGACAGAGGACGGTGAGTGTGCGTCCTGACCCTGGGGACTTGCTGGCTAGGGCCGCACAGGCCCCAGCCCAATCAGAGGGCCTCCCGAGTGTTGTGCATGGCACATGCTCACACATACACACACACACACACACACACACACACACACACACACGTGTGCAGAAGGCCCTGCTTTCCTACCCTCTACTGTGTGGCAGGTTTTCTCTTTGTCCAGTCTTTGTGGAAGATTGTTATTATCTTGTGATTCAGGCCTCAAACTGTAAAAGTTATACCTGCTAATGAATATCTCAGTCTGCTTCTCCCGCGGCCGTTACAGGCCATGTACCCGTGTGGTTATGGGAGTATCTGTGAGGGTCTGGGCTGAGCCTGGCACAGCTGTCCAAGTCCTGCTGAGCATGAACATGGTCCTGATGCCCACTTCACAGGCTGCCACTTCCCTCTGGTGGCACCTGGCTGTGTCAGTGCAGGGGACAGCATGTGGCAGGTGGGCAGGTGGGCGAGGTTGGCACCCTGCCAAATCGCAAGCCCAGGCCCCTGAGGCCACCCCTTCCTCTGCAGTGGGACCACCGTCCCTTTCCTTGATGCCCTTGGGAGCTGCTCTGGGGTCCTGACGACCAGGAGGGCTCAGCTGGCTGTGGCCCAAACCCCGAATACTCTGATCTGGCTGTGACCTCAGGGGAGCCCCTTTCCCTCCCGGTTCAGAGTCCCTTCTGGGTTGCGTCTGAGTCTCAGAATCCCTGTCCCATGTCTCCCCCAAATCTGTGGTGAGTCGGGAGGGAACCGGAAGAGCTGGGGTAGACAGGCATGGAGGGCAGAGGGTGCCCCGGCTCCCAGGGTCACCCACAGACACCTGAGACCCTGCCAGGGCTGCTGCAGGGTGATCAGGAAAGGAGTGGGGTGCCAAGCACTGTTTATAGCTGGGGTCTGTGGGGGACCCCAAGGCGAGGGTGCCGACCCCAGAATGCAGATCTAAATCTCATCTTTGGCCAAGCCGCTGCCCAGGCCAGACCCCTGTGGCCCCCGCAGTGCTTGAGTCCTCCTTCCTGTGTTTGTGGGGCACGTGTGGCTGGGGCGGCTCCTCTCCTGGCATGGGGCATCTCTCTGACTCTCTCTCTCTATTAGTGGAGAATTGAACCCAGAACCTTTGCACTGAGCCACAACTCTACCCCCCCCCCTTTTAAATTCTGAGACAGTTTCTCTAAGCTGCTAAGTTGTCCGGGTGGCAGGGATCCGACTGGCAATCCTCCTGTCTCAGCCTCCCGGGTGCTGGGCTTGCAGTCATGTGTCATCTCACCTCGCTAGTTCATCTCTCAAGAATGTTCCCTCTGCCAAGGAGCCGCCTGTGCCCAGCCCCACTGTCTCTGCCCGAGCTGTCAGGCTTGTGCAGGGTGAGCCGCATGCCCTGGCACCGCAGGGTGCTGCCCTTAGCCCCTTCCTGGCCCTGCGCCAGTGTCCTCTGCCTCCAGTGGTCTTGCCCCATCCTTGCTCAGCTTTGGGGATCCAGCAGTTTGCACCACAAACACTAGCACCCACCCAGCCTAGCCCCCTCAGCCCAGTTCAGAGTGCAAGGCTGGATAGGGAGGTCCACATTCCCAATGGCTGGGTATCTCCAAATATGAGTCCCAGCACTCCGGAGGCTGAGACAGGAGGATCGACACGAGTCTGGGCTATAGAGGGAACTCAAGGGCAGCCTAAACTATATAGTGAGACCCAAAAACAGAAAATCTGAGTCTTCCCCATGTAGCTCCTGAGCTGCAAGGTGGCCTGTAATTGCTTTTGTGTCCAATTGGTGCTTGCGGCCCATTTAGGGGGTCACAGGGTTACTGTCCTGTCTCCCCTCCCCTCCCCTGCCCTCCCCCGCAGCCCGGGGTCCTGTGATGACTGGCTCGGGCTCTGTGTCTGGGCAGCAGTAGCGGGGCAGCTGAGAGCGGTTATGTTGAGCAGACCTGGCTTGGAGACCTTGCCGGGGTGGCGGCTTCCAGACCCTCAGGGAATAGCGCCCTCCTCCGGCTGTTGAGACCCTCCGACCAGATCCCCAGCCCGAGCCTGAGCCCGAACCCAAACCGCCAGCCTGCTGGCGGTGTTGGAGGCGTGGTCTCCACTGGCTGCTGGGGGTGAGGGCCGAGGGCAGGGAGAGCACCAGCTCCACGGCGCCTCTCTAACCAAGGGCAGCCATGGCCAGAGTCCCAAGGGTCTCGGGAAGATCCTCTGGGGTTACGCTGTACTCTGTAAAACTTGCCCAACCCAGAAGCTGGCTATGAGGGGCCAAGCTAGTAATCCTAGTTTCCCAGGAAGCTGAGGCAGGAAGTTTGCAAGTCCAGCTGGGTAATTTAACAAGATATAAAGTAGGAAGTAAAAACAGGTAGCCCAGTGCGAAGGCTCTGGGGTCAGTCTCCAGTGCCACAGGAAAGAACAGCAACACAAAGAGAGGGTAAAGAGGATGTGGAGATTGTCAATCCTTGTCAGCCGTGACCCTCTTTGCACCGGTGTCCCGATTTCCCTCTGCGTCTCCCCTCCCCCCTCCCTGGCTTCATCTTTCAAAACAATTCCCAAGGTCTCTGGCTCTTTATGGTTTTTGAAAAACAGCGCTTCAAAGCAAATTCCTCATTTGTTCTCCCCTGCTCTCCCGAATCAGAATCTGAACAGCAACCTCATTCTAGGAAAGGGACACCTCCCCCCCAGTGCCAAGGCAGCACCACAAGGCGCCTCGCCCGCTGTGCCCTGCGGCTCGAGCCCTCAGACCCCTGGCTTGCCATCAGCTGCTGGCTGGTCTCTGGTTGCATCCCAGCTCTGTACCTGGAAGCCGTGCGGCCCTGGGCTAGTGGTATAACCTCCCCAGGCCTCAGTTTCTTCATTTGTAAACTGGGCCTGCCCTGCCACATGCCCTGTCAGCTTCCCTTTTCTGTTCTGAAACCACTTTAGCGGAAGAGAGAGGCAAACAGCCAGTGAAAGAAAGGATGGTTGACTTGGTAATTTTATTTTCCAGTATTCAGGACCTTGGAACCTAGGACCTTTGAGCTGAATTACATTCCCAGCCCTTTGGGTTTTCTCTTTTGAGACAGAGCCTCGGGACATTGCTCAGCTGTCCGTGCTGGACTTGAACTTGCTTGCAATCCTTCTACCTCTCTCTCCTAGGGTGCTGGCATGACAGGAGTGTGCCACCATACCTGGCTAAGGAATTACCTTGTGGTTGTAAAGTAACTCTGTGCTATAAAAGTGAATGAACAGAATGTGCAGTTCATCCTGCGTCCTCCGCTGCCTCCCCTGACCCTTCGCCGCCCCGCCTGCTGTCTTCTCGTCGGCAGTCTGCAGTGGGCGTGGTTCATGTGTGTGTAGCCAGGGCTGGTCTCTTTAAATGCTACACAGTACGTGATTCTGTAACCAGCCTGTGCCACCTCCACAGAGATTTAGTATTTGTGTTTTTATTTTAGAGACAAGGTCTCGCTATGTAGTCCAGGCTGGTCTTGAACTCACTGTATAATCCAGGCTGGCCTCAGACTCATGCAATTCTCCTGCCTCGGCCTCCCGAATGCCCATCCTTACCGGTGGGACCAGAGGACACACTGCTTGGTCTCTGGCGAGGCTGAGGATCTCTGATGGTGCTGTCGGGTTTAGTGTCCTCTGTGTCTGGCCGCGGCCCACTTCCCTGTAGCCTGGGCAGGCGCTGCAGACTGGCCAGAAGTGCCTCGCAGGCGAGGGTGGCCCGGCATCAGCCTGCTGCCGGCCTGGGCTCCATCCCTTCGCTCACAGCGAAGATGTAAGCTGGGCAGGCGCTGCACATTATGCTCTTGCAGGAATCGGGGGCTGGGAATGTTTGGCCTGTGGTATCCGTGACGACCTAACTCTTCTGGATGCTTTCCTTCCAGAGAAAACCGGGAAGATCCTGAGGGAGTTCCTCCAGTTCTACGAGGACCAATATGGTGTCGCACTCTTCAACAGCATGCGCCATGAGATCGAGGGCACCGGGCTGCCGCAGGCGCAGCTGCTCTGGCGCAAGGTGAGGGGTGTCGTGGGTTCCGGTGGACTCTACCACTGCCTAGTTTTGGCCTTCAACTTCTCTGGGCCTCAGTTTCCCTCTGTGGCCCTGATATCTCCGTGGGTTGACATGAGAGCTCTGGCTTGGAGAGTTGATAGCCCTGGGTTTGAGATAGGCCCTCCTTGAGGAGCCTCAGGTTACTGTCTGTCAGACGGGCTGACAACATCTTCACAGGGCGAAACCGCCCCGAGTGATGAAGGTGCCGACGGGTCCGAGTGACCTTGCCACCGTCAGCCTGGCCCTGATCTCCTCAGCAGCAGTGGGGCTGTTTGGCCAGGAAATACTTACGAGTAGGGGTGGGGAGTGCCTGCTCCGGCCTGGGCTCAGTGCGGGCGGGACGTGACTGCACAGCCTGCTGGGAAGGACCCCTGCCGCTGGCCTGTGGGGTGCAAAGGAGGAGCAGAAGTCGGGTTGCTGGTGAGGTTTCGGATTTGTGTCTGAACATCCTTGTTTTCCTGGACACAGCCCAGGAGGTCCTGTTGGAGGGCATTGTGTGCCCCAGGAGGACCGGGGACCAGTGGCTGAGCCATGGCCCCCTGGTATGTCCTCCTGGCTGGTGGCTGCTGTCTGAAAACTCAGCCTCCCTCTGGGGTGTGGGAGAGCCAGTCTCCTCCCTTGGGAGTAGGGTGCCAGCCAGGTGGGCTGGGCCATCGCAGTTGGTGGTGCTTGGTCGTCGGCGGCTGAACTTCCTTTTGTGGTTTTGGGTTTTGTTGAGACAGGGTCTCACTGTATAGTTGAAGATGGACTAGAACTTACAGTCATCCTCCTGCCTCACCCTCCTCCCCAGTGCTGGGATTTACAGGTGTGCCAATGCCTGGCTGGTTATTCTTTTTTTTTTTAGGTTTTTTTGAGACAGGGTTTCGCTTTGTAGTTCAGGCTGGCCCTGAGCTCAGCCTCCAGCTCACATCACAGCAATCCTCCTGCCTCTGCCTACCGAGTGCTGGAATTACAGGCGTGAGCCACCACGCCCGGCACTGTGGTATGTGGGTACTGGTGGCTGCTGGGGTGAGTCTCCATGCCCAGTATTGTTATGTGGTTACTGGGGATTGAACCCGGGTCCTTGCGCTTGCAAGACAGGCGCCGGAACCACTGAGCTAAATCCCTGGCCATGGTTGTTCTTCTTTTCTAGGACAAACGACTTGGGGTTGGGTGGCAGAGGTATAAATACAGAGTGGAGATCCAGAACTGAGCTTTGTGGCTTGGGCAAAGCCCACTGCGGCCACTGTGTGGGGGGAGCCTTGTGATCCTGTAAATAATTTCATCTTGGGAGGAAGCTGCTTGGGTCTATTGTTGGAGCACAATGGGGTCCCCTTTCCAGGAGAGCTTCCGGTTTCCCTGAGGAGCAACAGCAGGAAGCTGGGGAGAGGGGACCGTGAAGGCCACAGAAGGGAAAAGGAGGCAGCAGGGGTGGGACTTGGGGTTCCAGGTCTCTGGCCCCATCCACAGATCCAGGAGGGAGCAAGGGAGCAGGGAAGCCAGGAAGGTGTGAGCACAATTAAAATGATACTTTTTCCCTTTACTGAGAACCATAAAAGTTTCTTTTGTGTGGTGGTGCATGCCTGTAATCCCAGCACTTAGGAGTCAGAGGCTGGAGGATTATCTCAGGTTCAAGGCCAGTATGGTCAACATCATAAGATCCAGGCCAACCTGAACTACATAGTGAAACCCTGTCTCAACACTCTCCCACCCCTAGTGTGTGAGGCAGAGGTGGTGGCGTTAAGACGGTGGCACACGCTTGTAATCCTAGTGTCTTCGTTATTTTTCTTGTTGCTCAGACAAAATACCAGACACTCAAAGGTAAAGGAGAAAAACTGTATTTAACTCACAGTCTGTAGAGGTTTCAGTTCGTAGTTGGCTGGCACTGAGGCAGGATGGCACGGCAGAGGGAAGACACAGAGGAGAAAGAGTTCGTGGCAGGCCAGAAGCGCCAAGCTAGCAGGAGCAGCAGTACAAGGGACAAGGGTCAGGTTCCTTCCCCTTTTTTTTTGGCGGTACTGGGATTGAACTCAGGCCTTTGCTTCCAAGGTAGGTGTGGTACCACTTGAGCTAAGTCCCGGCCCCTTCTTATATTCTGTCTAGACAGCCTCAGGGCAGGTAGCATTCGCACTCAGGATGGGACACCCGTAATCCTACCCAGAACTGTACCAAACCAGTCAGTGGGCTAATTTAGTAACCACACACCATCAATCCCTGCAGCATACACTTTAGATCCTGCTGTCTCCACAAAGCCCCACCATGACAGCTTTGAGGGGACACGTAGACACGAGCCATAACACCCAGGCAAGAGGATGGCAAGGTCAGTGCCAGCCTAGGAACTCTGGTGTGACTTAGCAAAAACCTGACTCAAAAATAAGAAATAAAGGGCTGAGTTGTAGGTCGTGGGTTAATCCTCATATCTCAAAAAAACAAACAAAACAAAAACCCAAAAAACCAAAAAACAACCATTTCACTTTGTAAATAGCATTGAATTCATTGCAACACAGACAGCTTGCCAAGGAGCAGAGAGTGGTGTCCTTCTCCACTCAACTCGTGTTCCACCACAGCTTCTATAGCTCCCCGTAGAGTCAGCCTGTCCCTAGCCCCAAATAGGCCGCAAGCTGGGTGACTTGAACGGACTCAGATCCATCTGGACCCCGGTTACAGCTGCCTGCCAGGTGCCAGCTGCTCCCATCTCCATTATACAGACGAGGAAACTGAGGCTCTGAGAAGTGCTGAGGGAGCCCCCATAGTCACCCCATGAGTTAGGCTGAGCCGGGGCTTTGTGGGGCGTCTGAGCCCCTCAGGTCATTGGTTGCCAGGACGCAGGTCAAGCATCAGACACTCAGACTCAGGGAGGCCGTGTGGTCAGCTGTGAGGCCTGCAGAGGCCGTGGGAAGGTCTGGCCAAGCTTTCATTGCTCTGACGGCCTCTGAGGCCCAGAGCTGGTCTGTGGTGTGTCCTTCCGGCTAGGGTGACTGCTCTGCTTCTAAGTGGCAGAGGTGGGCGGTTGTGTCTGCTGTGGGTTGGGGTGAGGCCTGGGGGAGATCCGGGAGGAAGCCACAAGCTCTGAAGGCCACTGTGACCTGAGGGCACCCCTCATCCCCCTGCAGGTGCCGCTGGACGAGCGCATCATCTTCTCGGGGAACCTCTTCCAGTACCAGGAGGACAATAAGAAGTGGAGGAACCGCTTCAGCCTGGTGCCGCACAACTACGGGCTGGTGCTGTATGAAAACAAAGTGGTGAGGCCCCGCTTGGCACTGGGCACCCAGCTGGGTGCCGGGTCCTTCTGGGATTGTACCCCCTCTCCCACACCCTCCAGTCTCTGCCCCAGCTGTGCCCTGTGTCTTCTCTGCCTGTGGGCTGCACCTACTCTGGGCTCTGGACTCCTGGGGAAGCCCCACCTGGTTGAGCCACCAGCTTAATTTCGTCTACTAGACATTTCTGCTCAGCAGCTCAGCCCTTTCTCGTTCAGGACAGCTCAATTCTCAGGCTCTACCTCAGGCTCCCAGAGTAGTGGTTTCCAGAGGATAGTGTGCCTTGAAGTTTTCTGGAGAGCTTGATTCAGAGTTTGATTCGTGTCTCGGGTAGGGTCAAGAATTTACATTTCTAGGCCGAGGAGTTAGCTCAGTGGTTCCGGCGCCTGTCTCGCAAGCGCAAGGGCCCGGGTTCGATTCCCCGGTAACCATATAACAATACTGGGCGTGGAGACCCACACCCAGCAGCAACCAGTACCACATACCACAGTGCCGGGCGTGGTGGCTCACGCCTGTGATCCCAGCACTCGGGAGGCAGAGGCAGGAGGATTGTGATGTGAGTTTGAGGCTGAGCTGAGGGCCAGCCTGAACCACAAAGCGAGACCCTGTCTCCAAAAACCTAAAAAAAAAAAAAAGAATTTACATTTCTAGCCAAGCATGCCAATACCCAAGCCGAGGCAGGAGAATCGCTGCAAATTCAAGTCCACTTGAAGTGAGTTCAAGGACTTGTGAGTTCAAGGCCAGTTTTAATCACATAGTGAGCTCTGAGTTAAATCCCACCACTACCACTTAAAAAAAAATGGTATTTCTAGTGGGCCCGATGGCACACGCCTCTAATTTCTGCACTTCAAAAGGCTGAGGCTGCATGATTGTAAGTTTGAGTCCAGCCTGGTAACTTAGCAAAACCCTGTCTCAAAATAAAGATTGAGGGGGCCGGGAATTTAGCTCAGTGGTTCTGGTGCCTGTCTTGCAAGTGCAAGGACCCGGGTTCGATCCCAGTTAACCACATACAATACTGGGTGTGCAGACTCATGCCCAGCAGCAATCAGCACCACATACCACAGTGCCGGGCATGGTGGCTCATGCCTGTAATCCCAGCACTCGGGAGGCAGAGGCAGGAGGTTTGCTGTGATGTGAGTTGGAGGCTGAGCTCAGGGCCAGCCTGAACCACAAAAAAGTGAGACCCTGTCTCAAAAATAAATAAATAAGGATTGAGGATGTAGCTCAGACATCCAGGGTTCGGTCGCCAGTAGCAGTTTGACTATAGAGCAAAACTGGGGAGAAAGACACCACTATCATCCTGCCTGTTTCTACCCAATAGTGCCATCTCGTGGTCAGGAGCAGCATGGCACCCCTGCTGTAGGAGCCATTACGCCAGAATTACTTTTCCTTCTATTCCTGTAGGAGAGCTGTATCCTGACCTAATTCTCATCCAGGGAGACTGTGGGCTGCTTGGAACCTAGGAATCGGGGGAGGAGTTCCAGGTCGTAAAGGCCCTTACTTCTGGAGGCAAACGGCAGCCTGCATCAGCCTCTTCCCAGTTGTGTGTGCGTGTGGCTCATCCCCCAAGCTGTGAAGTGTGTTGTACGGTGCCCCATGTGTCCTGAGCACACAGCTAGTGAGTTGTGGGAGGGAGGTAGTGAGGGGACAAATGCCTCAGCAGAGCTCACCGAGCTCCTGTCCTGTTCCACTATGCTGTGGACCATGCTGTGGTCGCTGCACTGGTCTCTGCTCATCATGACAGACTCTTTTTGTGTTTTCTTTCCTTCCTTTCCTTTCTGCCTTGGGCCCTGGAGCCAGTGCTGGGGCTGGAATTTGGGTTTGGCCACCTCCCTGACCCTCCGGACCTTTTCTCCTGCCCTCTTCAGGCCTATGAGCGGCAGATCCCACCCCGAGCCATCATCAACAGTGCAGGCTACAAAGTCCTGACTTCGCTGGACCAGTACCTGGAGCTGGTTGGCAACTCCTTACCAGGTAAAGTGCCACCTAGCCTCAGCCTGGCACCCTGCACAGACCTCAGGAGGTGGCCAAGGGTGGTGGTGGCCCCAACCTGTAGCTCCAGGTCCCACATTAGTACAACCTGAGCCCTCAAAGGGGAGGATGTGTCTCTGGTCTGGGTCAGTGCGAGCCCTCATCCGGTCCGGCTGGTGCCCGAGGCTTATGCTCTACCACTGTGCAATGGGGTCGCACTGTCTCTCTTTCTTACCTCTTGAGTTTTTGAGAGCCGCCCAAGAGAAGAAATCCAGTGACCCTGCCAGGGTAATCGGTAGACCAAGTGTTGATGCCAAGCTGCAATTCCAGGTGCTCTGCTTCTCCACACCCTACTGAGGTGTGCCAGGGGTCAGGGTAGCCTGCGTGGGACAGTCAGGGCCTCCCCGCCTGGGGGCTGCTGAGAGCCAGTGCCTGCAGAGTGGACAGGGCGTGCCCCGAGGGGATCTGACTCTGCTGTGTCTCTGCAGGGCCATGCAGGCCAATCCTCATCTTCCTAAGCATCTGCAAAGTGCAGATTGAGAAGAGAGACTTTGGGGTGTGGCACAGACCTAAGAAGTGCTGGGTGCCCCAAGCCCAGCCTAGGCTGACCCAGGTCAGGGCACAGAGAGCCGTTATCATCTCATCGTTAACCACAGGGACGGGGCTCCGCCCAGGACCAGGTATCTCGCTGGATCTCAAGTATCCATGAAGACCAAACTGAAAGAGAAATTCCTTATTTGTTGTTTCCCCACCCGCATGCCTCCCTCCTTACTTGGACATTTAAACCAGGCTCTGGCCTCTGCAGCTGAAATTTGAAGGGAAACTTTAGTGAGCAATGCGTGGCCTTTGAACCTAAGGTCTCTTGCTGGTCATCTGTGGCCCACACACAGTTAGATTACGCACAAGTGAGGCGGGTCTGACCTCTGCGGCTCTAGGGACAGGGTCGGCACCAATCCCAGATTCCGAGATCCTTTAGATGGCTACGAGTGAGACCCAGTCTCAAAAAAAAAGAGGAAAAAATAAGGTTGCCATGTCCCCCAGTGACCTTGGCCACTCCGTGACAAACACCACAGAGGGTCGCTGCTCAAAGCACTGTCTCCACAGGGACCACGTCCAAATCGGGTGGCACCCCCATCTTCAAGTGCCCCACGCAGTTTCCACTCATCCTCTGGCATCCTTATGCGCGACACTACTACTTCTGCATGATGACGGAAGCTGAGCAGGACAAGTGGCAGGCGGTGCTGCAGGACTGTGTCAGGCACTGCAACAACGGTGAGCTGCCTGGCCAGGGAGGACTTGGCACGTGTGATATTGCGACACCTAGTGGCTGAGTGCTGTACAGCAACCCTGTTCTATGAGCTATTGTACTCTCCCTGAGGAGAGTGTAAGAAATTGGCTTGATGATCAGCCTTTGTATTTTCCCTTGATGAAAATACTTATGTTTTCCAGGGGAAATTAGGAAGTTGTTTATAGAGGGGTGTGGTTGCTGACTTTTTGGACCCTGACGCACAAAACGCAATCCTGATTCTGCCACTTTGTTGCAGTGTGACTTTAAAGTGACTTTCCTGTTGGAGCCTCTGTAAATGTGGGGTGACAGTCCTTGTATATCTCAGGGTTTGTGGGGACTCACGGAGAGAGTCTGCTCCCTGCTGGGTCAAGATTTTTTTCATTGCATTATTTCCTTCTTTACCACCAATGTGCCTGTGGCCTGGAAACATCTGTAAAATCCTGTGACGTATCTTGTAGCTCAGTCCTTGAGCCAGCAAACATGGTTAGGTTTCTCTGAGGTGCAGCAGAGGAGCTGGGCATGTCTCCTGCCCTCATGCAGGGGGACAGGTCTGCAGGCACATTGTGAAGCAGATGGGCCACCAGGGTGGTGAGTCACAGCTCTGTCACGTGCTATGTAGGGGCCTTGCTGGGAGCCCTGTGCCTGTGCTGGAGGAGATGCTGGCACTGGGGCTGCGAGGGGCCCTTGGGGTAGTTGGTGCAGGTCCCTGAGACCTGCGGTGCAGACATTAGTATGGGAGTTTAAAAATGCAGTGAAGCTTAAATTTTTAAAATTCATTGTAGGAAAAGACACATTCCCAGGGATCCCCCTCACTTTGAGCACACTTAGCCCGCTGTTCTTGCCACTTTCTGAAGTACTTCTGGAAATCCTCCTTTGTCAGTGTCTTTATGAGGTGTGATTAAAAAGCAAAAGATGACTGCTGCTGTGCTGGCTGACATGCTGTACGAACACTACAGCGTGTCCACACCCACCTCCTTCACCAGATCTGACTCTGTGTGACTCCCGGCTCCTCCCCAAAGTCAAAATGACCACGCAAAGTAAAGGTTTCGAACTGATCAGGACACCAAGCTAGGAGTGGTAGTGTACATCTATGATCCTTGCACTTGGGAGGCTGAGGCAGGTGGATCCTTGTGAGTTTGAGACCAGCCTGGGTTACGTAATGAGACTCTGTCTCAAAAAAAGAAGAAGAAAGAAAAGAAAAGAAGTTTTTTTTAAAAAAAGACAAGGAGCCAGCCTTGACAGCATAACTAAAAGCAGGAAAGAGAACTTCCAGGAGTGCTCCAGAAAGTGGCAAAACAGAGGGCTAAGTATGTGTGAGGTGAGGGGAGTGTTTCAGGTGGAATCGTGGCAGTATTCTTTTGCTGTAACAAATTTTCAAAAATGTACACGTCGGATTTTTCAATCATAGCTCAGAAACAAGAGGACCTGCCCCAGGCTCTGCACCGGGTGGGTGTGGCTGCGTGGGGCTGCAGGGTGGCTGTGGGGTCTTCCTGGGCTCGCCCTCAGGAAGTCAGAGGGAGACCCCCGTGCCCGCCCTTGCCTCAGCCTCCAGCAGAGCTCCACCCCATGGTGAGGGGTGGTGTGGGCACCTGGGTGGAAGCCAGCGCACCTCACTTCTCCAGAACTGCCTCTGCCCAGCTAGAATCTGCCAGGCAGGAGGAGTCAGGTCTTCAGTTGGGCTAACCCCTGCCACCTGGGCTGGGCCCTGCCCTGCTGCCCACAAAGGGCCTCCTGTTCCCAGGTCTCTGGGGGTGGAGCTGGGATTCTGCTGCTGGCCTGGGGTGCCCTCCCTCTCCCGCCCGGGCTGGGTTTCCAGGATGGCAGCTGACCTGGCCCGATGGGTTGGAGGACCCTGGGCCTGGTGGGGACAGGACCAGGCTGGCAGGAGCGTCATCTCCATTGTCTAAATTGATGAAGGGGTGCTGGTGCTGGGAGACCTTGGGGGCCCTGAGGCTTGGGGTCCTGCGGGCAGGAGAGGAGCCTGAAGGTCGGTGCTGGGCAGGGAGGGAAGGGGCGACCTACACCGACGTCGCCCGCCAAGACAGCCGTGGCGCAGGCAGAGCTGACAAGCCGGTGTCAGGTTCTGCCTTTCCTCCCCGGACTGTGAGAACCTGGACCTGGAATGTGCGGAGCTGGAACTGCTCCGGCCTGGGGCTGCCAGGAAGTGGGGGCTGGGCGGGAAGGAGCCGAGCTGGGTGGCCGCCAGCTCCGCCCAGGCCCCTACATCCTGCATTCCTGGGGCCGCAGGGGGTGGTGAGAGGCGGCTGGGGCACCGCTGTCGCAGGACGAGCGCAGGGCGGAGGGGTCGGGCCTCTTCCTGTGACCGAAGCCTCCTGCCTGCTGCCTGGCCTGAGGAATGAGCGTCCTTTCTCCGGAGGTCCCGGGTCCGGGCAGCCGCGCCGGGTCTTGTTTGTGGCCTCCCCAGCTGTGTGTCTGGGAGCCAGTAACCCTCCCTCTCTGAGCCTCGGTGTCTGGTTTCTACACGCCTGCTGGGCTGATGTGTAAAGTCTCAGCCCAGAGCCGATGTGTCAGGGCGCAGTCTGGACGGCTTATGGGACGGAAATTGAACTTTCCCCCAGGTCTCGAGGCTACAAGTCCTGGTCAGATTACTGATAGGTCATTTTTCTGGGAGCACCTGGGGTTTTGTTTGTTTTCTTATTGATTGATTGAGATAGGATCTCACCTGTGACCAGGTTGACCCCAAACTTCTGGGCTCCAGTGATCCTCCTGCCTCACCCTCCCCCATAGCTGGGACTACAGTGTGCACCACTGAGCCCAGGAGGTTTTTTTGATGTTTTTTGCAAGAAATTTCTCCTCGCTGTGCCTCCTGTGCACAGAGCTGTAACGCAGCCCCTCAGGAGGCAGAAGTAGGAGGATAAGAGTAAAGCCAGACGAGGCAGCAAGGCAGGAAGGTTGCCACTGAGTCCGGAGCAGCTAGGCCGACAGGAAGTGCCCAGGCAGGGTGACCTGCCACCTGGCGCACTAGGTGCGTGCACCGACTAGAGAAGGTCCAGGGCAGGGTCTGAGCCACCCCCCTCATGCCAGCTGTGCTCCGTGGTCCCCGATCCTGGCACCTGCCTGTCCCACCGTGTCTGCCATGCAGGGGCAGGCATCCCTTACTTCAAGCTCCCCTCTGGCGTGGGCAGCGAGTCCTGTGGCCCTCCCCTCCCGAGAGTGGCTTTTCCCCATGGTGACTCAGCCCCGAGTCATGACAGTGGGCGCTGGGGTTTGTGAGCCGCCGCCGTTTCCATCTCCTGGGCTCTGGCGATCCTGTGGTCAGGCACGTAGCCGGGAGCTGCCTTCCCCCAGCAGGTTTTGCAACTTCCTGCCTCAGCCTCCATGGCTCTAGGTCTGGGGTCCATGCCTCACTGATACCTCCTCCAACACAGGCCACGGACGGCACCAGTGACCACAGCGATGGCATTTTCCCAATTGTTATCAGTAAAAAAATACTTCCTTCTTTAATCATTGTGCTGGGGATGGAACCGGGGGCCTTGTTCAGGCCCAAGCTCTCCCCCTGAGCAATGCTTCCAGTCTCACTTATTATTTTTTTTTAATTTTGTTTTTTCTGAGGTCTTAGTGATCCTGACTCCAGGTCTCACTGTATAGTCCAGGCTGGCCTGGAGTTCTGCCTCAGCCTCCTGAGTGCTGGGATTACAGATGTGTATCGATACTAGGTGCAGATATGGACACTGGGACAAAATAGACCCAGGGCTGGCAGGGCTCTACAGTCTTCTGTTAGCTCCTGACAGGAAGTGGAATGCTGGTGGTCTGGCTGTCTATGGGAAGCTGAGGCAGGAGGAGCACAAGTTCAAACCCAGCTTGGGCAACGAGGCAAGACCTTGTCTCAAAATAGGAAATACATAATGAAAAAGGGAGTGGGAAGGCCCTGGGTTCAATCCCCAGAACCAAAATAAATAAACAAAAACCAAGGAAAAGGTGCCCTGCCTGATCTGCCTGGGCTTCAGACTTCACAGCTTCCAACCTGTCCCCTCTGTGGCCCAGCAGCCCCCAAGGGGACCAGTGAAACCAGGCTGGGGTCATTGTTGCTGTCACCAGAAGAGGAAGCTGAGGCCCCTTTGGCTGTGTCTGCTGCTTGGCCCGAGGCCTGACCTCAGAGCTGGCTGCCTCTCTGGGTCCTCAGGGCTGCTGCCAGTGTTGTGTGCTGGCATTGAGGAGCCGGCATCGAGGAGCAGGCGGGTGGTGGCACTGCCACTGTCCGTGGGCTCCTCCCATGGGGGTGGCGTCACAGCGCCCCCTTGTGTGCATGCTGACCCCTCTCCCTCCCGTGGCCAGGCATCCCGGAGGATTCTAAGGTGGAGGGCCCAGCCTTCACTGACGCCATCCGCATGTACCGCCAGGCCAAGGAGCTGTACGGCACCTGGGAGATGCTGTGTGGCAACGAGGTGCAGGTGAGGCCTGAGCGGGGCTGCAGACAGGCCTGGGGAGATGCTGTCCAGCAGCAGGGTCAGTGCAAGCCTGGGGCCTTGTTACCTTGTTCCCGCACATACTGAGCAGCTCGCTGGACCTGGTGCCGTGTGCAGATGCAGCCCCAGGGAGCCATCTCCAAGAAGAAAGTGACATTCAAGTCACGGGTGGCGGTGCACGCCTGTAATCTCAGCACTTGGGAGACTGAGGCAGGAGGGTTGCGTGCATTTGAGGCTAGCCTGAACGCCACAGTGAAACCCTGTGTCACAACAGATTAAAGAAGAGAAACAGACACAGGCACAGAGAGGCACGTGCAGCCAGAATGGGAGGGCCTGCAGCGCTGGAGATGGGCACAGGGCCTGGGGCGAGGCCTGGGGGCAGCAGGGAGGAAGCAGGTCGGCGGGCAGGCTGCCAGCCTGGCTTCGGCATTCGCCCTAGATCCTGAGCAACCTGGTGATGGAGGAGCTGGGCCCTGAGCTGAAGGCAGAGCTCGCGCCACGGTTGAAGGGAAAATTGCAGGAGCGCCAGCGCCAGTGGATCCAGGTGGGCCAGCACCCCTGTGGGATGGGGCGGCGGCCAGCCCGCAGGCCCCTGTGACGCCACTGCTCCCACAGATCTCGGACTCTGCGTACCGCATGGTGTATGAGCGGGTCACGGTGCTCTTCGAGGAGAGGCTGTCCAACCTGCAGCGGGCCCGGCCCGCCATGGAGGCAACCATCCGCACAGACATGGACCAGATCATCACCTCCAAGGAGCACCTGGCCAGCAAGATCCGAGGTAGGCAGCACGCACCTGTCTTACAGAGCCGAGGGCTCCGTTGTGGCTCTTCAGGGGCCCGGCAAGCTTTCTTCCTGGTAGTTTTTGAAAATCAGAATCAAGGCCCTGCGTGGAGGCGCACGCCTGTGATCTCAGCATTCAGGAGGCTGAGGCAGGAGGATCACTGTGAGTTCAAGGCCAGCCTGAAGTGCATAGCAAGAGCCTGTCTCTGAAACAAAATAACCTTGTGCATGCCCGGCAAGTGCTGTTGGGAGCTACGTCACCTTCCTGACAGCAGTTTTCTTAGTTCCTCCCCCTCAGCATCAGAAGTTCCTCAGGTCCCATCCCGAATTCCCTGTTGTTTTTACCATGAGGATTTGTCTTCTTTGCCAGCTCTCACTGCACTCATTGAGCCTGGCAGTGTAGCTGCCATTAGTGGCTTTCTATAAAAGCAGCACAGTTTGTGCACCTCTGGCCTCAGGGCCTGGGGGGCCCGTGGGTGCTGACGGCCAGGCGGGAGCCCCCACTGATCCTGCCCCTCCCGGTGCAGGGTTCATTCTGCCCAAGGCGGAAGTTTGTGTGCGGAACCACGTGCAGCCCTACATCCCGTCCATCCTGGAGGCCCTCATGGTGCCCACCAGCCAGGGCTTCACTGAGGTGCGCGACGTCTTCTTCAAGGAAGTCACCGACATGAACCTGAACGTGATCAACGAGGGCGGCATCGACAAGCTGGGCGAGGTGTGGGGCTGGGTTTACGCCCCTTGGGCACTGGCAGGGCCCACCAGGCAGAGCCTGTGAGCAAGCTGGGATCCCAGGTGTCTGAGAGGCTGAGGAAGGAGGATTGCAAGTTTGAGCCCAGCCTGGGCAACTTAGCAACACCCTGACTCTAAGTTAAAAATACAGAAAAGGGACTGGGGATTTAGCTCTGTGGATCCGGCACCTGCCTTGCAAGGGCAAGGGCCCACGTTTAATCCCTGGGCGGGGGTGTGGGGACCCCTAGCGGCGCACAGGAAAAGGCTACCACATACAACGTCAGGCGTGGAGACTCACACCCACCATCAGTCAGTATCACATAACAGTGCTGGGTGCGGTGGTTCATGCCAGTAATCCCAGCACTCGGGAGGCAGAGGCAGGATGATCTTCGTAAATTTGAGGCCAGCCTGGCAGAAAGTGAGTTTAAGGCCAGTTTGGAATACATAGTAAGACCCTGTCTCAAAAAACAAAAACCAAATGCCAGGAGTTGGGTACCCTCCCAATGCTGAACACCTGTCTCATTTGTCCTCAGTTACCTGGCTCTCGGAGTAAGTGTCCTCCCATAGTCCCCAGGTGGGGAGAGCTGGCTGCCCGTTGCCCACGTAGCTGTCAGGTGGAGGTAGAATCTGTCCTACCTCTCAGACATCTCCTTTCCCCTTCAGACTTGGGAGCCTACAGACAGTAAGAATCATAGAATCTGAGAAACAGAAAGGTCCTTAGGTGTTGTGGAAAGCCATCTCTGATCCAGGGGGTGCAGACACCAAGGCCCAGAGAGGGAGAGTGGCTTGCCCAAGGTCACCCAGCAGCCTGGAAGTGATGAGGAGCCCTTCCCTGGTGGCCGGTGCCAAGCCTGGGCAGGTGTGGGTCTGGGGGTGCTGTGCCCTGGAAGCCCCTGCTCAGGCCCCCGCGTCCCCGTCCCCTACAGTACATGGAGAAGCTGTCCCAGCTGGCCTACCACCCCCTGAAGATGCAGGGCTGCTATGAGAAGATGGAGCCGCTGCGGCTGGACGGGCTTCAGCAGCGCTTCGACGTGTCCAGCACGTCCGTGTTCAAGCAGCGCGCGCAGATCCTCATGCGGGAGGTGGGTCCGCTGCCCCCTCGCGGGGCCGGCCTGCCCGCCTGCGCCCGCCCCTCCACGTCCCCTCCGACCTCCCGAAGCCCCTCATTCTGACCCAGGTGTGGTTTAGGCCGCGCCCCTCCCAGCTCTCTGTGCACCCAGCCCCGTCCAGAGGTGCTGTAGACAGTGACCCTGGGGAGCGAGGGGCCGGCAGGGCGCCCCCGTCCTCCCTCAGGCCTGGGCGGGGATGTGGGGAGCCCTAGCGGCGCACGGGAAGGGGCTGCCTCATCCAGCGGTGCCGCTGCCCGCGCTGTCCCCGCAGCAAATGGACAACGCCGTGTACACCTTCGAGACGCTGCTGCACCAGGAGCTGGGGAAGGGGCCCACGCGGGAGGAGCTGTGCAAGTCCATCCAGCGCATCCTGGAGCGCGTGCTCAAGGTGAGCGCGGCCGGCTGCCGCCTGCAGGGGCGTGGGGGCTCGAGCCGCTGACCCAGAGGCCCCTGTGTCGCCCCGCCCACAGAAATACGACTACGACAGCAGCACGGTGCGCAAGCGGTTCTTCCGGGAGGCGCTGCTGCAGATCACCATCCCCTTCCTGCTCAAGAAGCTGGCGCCCACCTGCAAGTCGGTGAGCGTGCAGCCCCAGCCTCCCTGCCGCCCGAAGCAGCCGACATACCCACCCTGACCTTCCTTTGCTGCCTCCTACTGTTCCCCCAGGAGCTGCCCCGCTTCCAGGAGCTCATCTTTGAGGACTTCGCCAGGTTCCTCCTGGTGGAGAACACCTACGAGGAGGTGGTGCTGCAGACCGTCATGAAGGACATCTTGCAGGGTGAGTGGCTGCCGGGCCTGGAGGGGCTGGGGCTGGCTGGTGACAGGAGGAGCAAAGAAAGGCCCAAGAGGCTGTGCATGGTAGGACTCACTTGTGATCGTAGCACTTGGGAGGCTGAGGCAGGAGGATTGCTATGATGTGCGTTTGAGGCTGAATTCAAGGCCAGCCTGAACTACCAAGCGAGACCCTGTCTCAAAAAAAACTCAAAAAAACAAAACACCCCAAAAGACAAACTCCTGGTAGCTGTGCTGCTCCAGGGGGCAGTGCTGCCTCCCTGAGCTCTTGGGCTTCACAGGGAGGCACAGAGGAGGGCCATGCTATTTAGCAGCCTGGAGCCGCAGTCCAGGCCACCCGGGGGTGGGGGTGGGGGGGCAGGCCCGCCACCGTTTGTCCTGACCCCGTGTGGCCCACAGCTGTGAAAGAGGCCGCGGTGCAGCGCAAGCACAACCTGTACCGGGACAGCATGGTCATGCACAACAGCGACCCCAACCTTCACCTGCTGGCTGAGGGCACGCCCATCGACTGGGGCGAAGAGTACGGAGACAGCAGTGACGGCAGTGGGGGCAGCCCCGGCCCCGGAGCCCCCGAAGTGGCCACCCTCTCGGAGAAGCGCCGGCGGGCCAAACAGGTGGTGTCTGTGGTCCAGGACGAGGAGGCGGAGCTGCCTTTGGAGGTGGGCTCACCGGCGACCCCGGACAGTGTCACTGAGATCCGTAGCCTGCTGTCCCAGGATCTTCGGGCTGAGAGCCCCCCACCAGCTAGCTCCCTGCTCAATGGGGCCCCCGCCCAGGAGAGCGCTCAACCCGAGGCGGCTCCTGAGACACCCTCGCCGCCCAGCTCACCGTCACCGCATCTTCTGCCTGAGAAGGCTGTGGACCTCGAGCCCCCCAAGCCCAGCGACCAGGAGACTGGGGAGCAGGTGTCCAGCCCCAGTGGCCGACCCCCCATCCACACCACCACCGAGGACAGTGCGGGGGTGCAGACGGAGTTCTAGGTTGGCAGCCCAGAGTGGCTGCTTCCTCCGAGGCACCGGCAGGCTCAGGGGGCCCTGGCAGGAGTACCCCATGCCATGCCCGCCGAGTCACTTTACTGGGTACGCCCACCCCGGCTGCTCCCTGCCCTCCCTCCTGTGGGCTGATCTTGGATGCAGGTTCTGGCTTCCAGGTTTTCTCTTCGTGCTGAGGGTTGAACACAGCTAGGGGGACTGGAGGGCTGCCCCATCCTGTCCTGGCACCTCCATTTCCCTCCTGAGTGGGTCTTGCCCTCCTCCCAGGGAGACGGCTGGATGGTTGTGGGGTGCTGTGACCGGAAGTCTGGGAAGCCGGCCATTGCCCTCAACTCACCATAAGGCTCACAGGTCCAGGGCCATGGAGGAAGATGGAGTCTGGGGACCCCATTTCCTGTCCTCTCCCCTCCCAGCCCCATGCCCAGGCTAGTTCTGGGGACAGTGACCTCGCCCTGCTGTGGCTGAGGGTGATAGGAGGGGTCACTGGGCTGGGGGGAGGCTGGGTGTGGGGCACTGTCCCCGAGGGGCGTGGCTGAGGGTCCAGGGGAGGGAACAAGAAAGACCCAGAATGTGCTGGTCTGAGGTGAGAAGCGTCTTGAGAGTGGGCTCGGGAGCATCGGGGAGGCTAGAGGCCGAGATGGCAGTGAGCGTTTTGGAAGTGGCGGTATGGGGGCTTTGCACAACTCAGTCTCCCAGCCCCCGTCTCCTTCCTGATGGCCCGGGACCGGCGTTCTCATGGGGTTCCCTGCCGCTGCCCCTTTGTGCCTGGGCCCAGAGGCTTCATGTCACCCCGAGGGACTTGGATGGGGCCCCTCGGGGTGAGGGAGGGCTCGTGGTCTCTGCTGCCTGAGCCCGCAGGCACCTGACGCTGACAGTCTAGGCCCCTCTGAGAATGTCCTCCTGAGTCACTTCGGCCGTGGGGTACCCCTTCCTTGGCTGCTTGTTCCTGGGCGCGAGGGTTGGCCGAGGCAGCCCCAGTGTGACGGCCTCCACCCCGGCTCCTCCAGACCTGCCCCCCAGGGTGGGGCCTTAGACCTACAGGAGGGCAGCGGGTGCTCGGCGAGTCACTAACCTCTCGCGATATTCTCCTCTAGTGCCTTGGGGTTTCCGTCAGCATTCCGGATATGGTATTGCAAAAACTATGCAAACTGTTTAAGCTTCTACTAATCAATAAACGCTTTATTTAAAGTTCTCTTGTGTGCTTCGGGGTGCCGGGCTGGAGTGGGGATGGGTATACCTGGGCCAGGGGCTGTGTCCAGGAGAGCCTTGCACCCCAGCTTTTCTGACCGAGATTCACTGGTTCAAGTTCTGTTTTTTTTTTTTTTTTGGTCAGTCTCAGTATGTAGTCTAGGCTGGCCTCAAACTTATGGCATCCTCCCGTCTCAGCCTCCCAAACGCTGTACTGAAATTACAGGGGGACGCACCACCCTGCCTAGCTCCACTGTCCGAGTTCTTGCCCCATTTTACAAAAGAAAATGACTGAGGTTTCGAGAGAAGGAACTTGCCCAAGGTCGTGGATCTGTGGGTCACTGTACTTTTTTTTTGTGGGACCGGGGATCAAAGTAAGGACTTTGTGCCTGCCAGGCAGGTACAGCACCACTGAGATAAATTCCAGGCCTGGGTCACTGTACTTTTTTTTTGAGACAGGATCTCACCTTGTAGTTCAGGCTGACCCTGAGCTCACTATGTATCCCAGGCCAGCCTCAATTGAACTCACAGCAATTCTGCCTCTGCCTCCTGAGTGCTGGGATTACAGGCGTGTACTTGTGGTGTGTGGTATTTACTGACTGCTGATAGGGGTGAGGCACCACACCCAGCACTGTGGTATGTGGTTACCTGGGATCGAACTCGGGACCTTGCGCCTACAATGCAGGTGCCAGAACCACTGAGCTAAATCCCTGGCCCTCAGTCACTGTACATTTAATGGCCACTCAGATGGTGTCCTTTGCCTGACCTGGGCAGGCTGCTGCTCAGCAGCACCAAGTGACAGCCCTGGAGTTCCCCCTAAGATTGAGTGCAAATGGCCACATGTTGGCACATGTGACAATGTACTGTTTCTGTGGGGCCTTGGGGAACCCCGGCTACAGTTATGCTGAGAGCCCTGCAGCTGGCAAAGGGTGTCCCATCAGTGAGTAACACAAGTCCTGACTGGTGTTCCTTCTCATCTGTCCATGGTGGCCTATGGCCTGGGCCTGATCCTCCCTCCGCAGGGCTTGGGGTCAGAGGCCAGAGCCCCCCCTGCCAAGCTGCCTTGGAGCTCCTTAGCTATATGAGGAAGTGGGCGAAAGTTCTTGCTCCCTAGTGAGGAGTGAAGACCCATAAGCCACTGCTCTCCACTAGGGGGCCCAGCTGGCCTCAAGCCTCAGTCTCCACTCTTGGCCAGGCAGAGCCCAGGAAGGTGTGAGGGGAGGCACCTGGCACAAGTCCTGGACAGCAGGACTCACGAGGAAGGGACTCACCTGTCCCCAGCACTGCAGGAATGATGGTCCCAGCCAGAGGAGGAGACAGAGGCCCAGGGTGAGGATCTTGCCGGCCGAGGCCCGGCACAAGTCCTGCCCCTGAGCCCAGATGCCGAGAGCGGGTCTGCTGTGACGAACATGCACCTCTCCCGAGGAGGGCACAGGTATGCGTGGCTGCTGGGATTGTGCGGCAACCCATGGGCACCCACGGGCACAAGTTCCAGCCTGGATGCTTTTAGCTCTAACTCTGCACCAACAGGCACCTATTGGACGTGGACGCTGCCTGGGTGCACAGGGCACCACCAGCTTGTGAGTCAGGGGCCACTGCCACCCAGGGCTCTGGCCGCCCAGGCCAAGTTTCCCCCGGGAAGGGGTCCGACAGCTTCCCACTCTGGAGTAGCTCTGCCTTCCTGGTCTCCTGCCCTCCCGTTCCCAGGAGAGCTCCTGACCACCCAGGGAAGGAGCACACAGACAGATTTATTGATGTTCCTGCTCTGGGTCCAGCTGGGTGGGTGAGGGGCACAGAAGTGCAGAGTGGGCGGGGCACGTGCGCGAGCAGCAGAACTGAGGCTGTGGGCACAGGCTTGCGCAGCTCGCCCCTCCCCGGTGACCCCCCCCCCCAGGCCAGGGATGGAGGACGCACTACACATGCTGGAACCTGCCCGCCACACCACAGCCGCTTGCCTTCCTGCCCGGTGCTCAGAGCGGCTGTGCCAGGGATCAGAAGTGCCCCGCCCGGCCCAGCTGTGTGTGGCAGGGAGATGCCCGGTGAATGGACCCAGGGTGCTATGCTCAGCTGCTGTGGTAGATCCGGAGGCTCTGCACGATGTCCTGGCGGCACAGTGGGCAGGTGCGCAGCGGCCGGCAGCACTGCTGGCAGCAGCAGACATGGCCACAGGGGAAGAAGACAGTCTGGGCCTGCGGGGAAGGGACAGTGCAGTGCGGGGGCCACCGCCTGGCTCTGCCAGAGACGCAGCAGAGTCCTAGCCCTGTGCTGTTTCTTTCTTTCTTCCTTTTCCTTTTCTCCCCTTGGTACCAGGGATCGAACTCAAGATCTTGCGCTTGCGAGGTGGGCACAGCACCAGAGCTAAATTCTCTGCCCCGCTGTTTGTTTTAAAAACCAGGGACTGCCGGGGATTTAGGCACCTACCTTGCAAGGACAAGGATCAGAGTCTGATCCCTGGTACCCCCCAAAATAAATAAATTAATTAAATAAATAAAAATCCGGTGGTGCCGTCACCAGGAGCCAAACATCACAAGAATATATGCCACGTGATGAGGGACCTTGTCAGCGCTTCTCCCGTCTGGTTGTGTGCAGTTTCTCTGTGCTTTGCAACTAACACGAAAACACCCACAATTTCCCAGCTTTCTTTTTCTGCTCCTTTCCTTTCCTCTCCCTGACGACTGAGTCCAGGCCCCGCCTACCGAGCCACATTCCCAGCACATTTTTAAAAGCAGTTTTAAGACAAGGTCTTGGTAACTTGCTAAACTTCCCAGGCTAAGGGGGAACTCGCAGTCCTCTGGCCTCAGCCTCCCCAAGCGCAGGGGTTACCAGTGGGCACCGCCATGCTTTCTTTGCAGTACTAGGAGTTGAACCTGGGCCCTTGAGCTTGCAATATAGGTGTGATACCACTGGAGCTAACTCCTCGGCCCGTGTTCTTTTTCCCTAAAAGGTCCAGTTAATTTCCAGTGATTCTTAACACCTCGCCACCCAGCCCACACACATCCCCCATCTGGGGTGGCAGCCATGAGGCCTCTGGTGACAAACACTCTGTTTGCTCGGCACAGAGGTGTTGCACACTGGCTTTCGCTGGGCGCTGGGAGTGCAACCCAGGGCCTTTGCCACCTTAGGCCAGCAGGAGGGACAGCCCCACCCCTCACCCATTTATAATCTGTTTCACGTGAACCTGCCCAAACCCTGACCACCTAGTCTAGAATGCCTCTACCCTCCGGGTCAGGTGGAAGGCCTGGAGGGCAGCCAGGCTTCGTGCAGCATTTCCTCCCGCAGGAGACAGCCAGGGCGCGCTCCCAAGTATTCAAAACTGTCCGTAAGACTAAGGAACGGGAGCCACCTACGCGACTGACCACAGATGCCTGGTTAAAGCCACAACCAGCTGGTCCCTCGGCACGTGGCAGTTCCTGTGTCACGGCCAGAGAACAATCAAACGGCAGCCGTGAAGCTCTTCTAAGTGCATCCCTCAAGGAAGGCACGGGAGGATTTGTAATTGACGTACTGCTGTGTTTACATTTTGCAATAAGTGTTAATCCTCCAACAGTATTTACCTGTTTGGTTTTTGGAGACAGGGTCTCGCAGCGCAGTGCAGTGCAGACTGGTATTGAAATCGTACAGATCCTTCTGCTTCAGCCTCCCAGGGTGCTGGGATTATAGGCATGTGCCACCACACCCAGCTTAAAGCAACCCCGATAAAGGAAAATGAAATGAGAAATTTCCCCAATATATTCATTAAATTATAGGGAAAAAAATCTTTTTGAAAAATTAGAAAGGTGCAGAAAATGATGTCAGTGTTGCTCACTGATCACGTCTGGGTCAAGGGACCATGGGTCACCTTGGCCTCCCGCGTTTTTTATGTTGCTGTATTTTCCGTAATACTTGGTGAATATATTTATGTGACCAGACAAAACTGACTGGAAACCACCCTGAGTCCGCCCGTCCGGCTGTGGCCGGCTGGCGCTGCTTGCTTACCTCTCGCTCCAGGCACACGACGCACTCCGAGACCTGTGCCTCCTGCTCCGCCGGTGGCGCTGACGGCCTCACAAACTCAGCGGGCTCTGGGGGAGCTGTGGGTGGCTCCAGGGCCTCGAGGGCCTCCCCCTTGGGTGGTTTCAGCTCTGTGGGGACCAGACGGGCCGCCTGAGCCAAGGGTACATCC
This sequence comes from Petromus typicus, assembly GCA_004026965.1. Taxonomy (NCBI): domain Eukaryota; kingdom Metazoa; phylum Chordata; class Mammalia; order Rodentia; family Petromuridae; genus Petromus; species Petromus typicus. The sequence continues at coordinate 28,353 of PVIR01007898.1, read as the reverse complement.
CCGACTTCCCCAGTCCCCGGGGTGGCCCTGGCACTGGCTGCCTTGGTGAGGGAGCTGGGACGAGGACCGGCGCTCTCTCCAGCCTCATTCTCCTCACCGTCATGGTCCGCATCTGCGACACGCGAGCAGCATCTGGACCTGCCGTCTCAGGACAGGTCTGGTCACTGTCCTTGGGACAGGGGCCTCTTAACCCTAATCCTTCATTACCCCCTGAGGCAGGGCTTGTCACTTCCAGAGATGAGAAATCACGTCTCTGAGAGGGACACCCAGGGGAGGAGCCACAGGTGGAGCCCTCGGGTGTCTGTTGCTCAGTCCTGAAGCCAGCACCCACACTCGGCTGGGGCCTTACCCAAGGGCCACTGGGGGCCGTACCTGGCCGGGCCCTGGCCGTGTCCTGCAGCTCCCGGGCTCTCCTGAGGATCTCGTGCTGCAGGCCAGTCTCCGAGACGCCCATCTGTGGTGGTTGGAGGAGAGCAGACTATGGCCGGGCTGCGCAGGGTCACCACATAGCCTCCCTCCTGCCCCGCACCTGTGGCTCAGCCCTGGCACCAGCCCAGGCAGCTTTGTGGCTCAGCACAATTCAGGCCTGGGTGCAGGGGGAGAAGCCGAGGCCCGAAGGGGACCAGCACTACTAACTGCTGGGTTATCAAGCGTCAGAAACTGCCAGTGTCACCCACACAGCCTCATGTCACTCCAGACACCATGTCACAGCTACATCGCTGGACGAAGATGGACAGGGTGCTGAGGTCCAGCCACTGAGGGTCAAGAAATCCTAGGCTCCCTCAGGACGGAAGGCCTGACGGGAAGGTGGGTTGTCCCTTTGGGTTCTTTGGGGACCATTCAGTGGGTCAGGGAACAGAAACAGCTCAACAGGGAGCCGCACCACGTGTCATTGTCACCATCCTATGTTGAGGGGCCAGGGAAGTAGCTCAGTGAGCATTCATTTGCACCAAACACCGCCAGGGTTAGTCAGTACTGCGGTTGTGACTGGCCAACTGTGGAGGAGGGTGGAGGCTGGGCCACACCATCCCCAGGACTATATACATCTGCGCGCGCGCGCACACACACACACACAAACACATATATAGGTGTATATATATATATATATACACACACGTATATAAGTATATGCATATCTACATATCTAAATCTAATGTATATATTGATGTATATCTATATCTACCTATCTATACATATATATATACACACACATATATAAGTATATGCATATCTATATATCTATATTTAACGTATATATTGATATATATCTATATCTATCTATACATATATATATGTGTATATCTATATCTATAGATATAGATATAGATATAGATATATATATTTTTTTTTTTTTAGCACTGGGGATCAAATTTGGACCCTTGCACTTCCATGGGAGGTGTGGTACCACTTGAGCTAAATCTCTAGCCCCTCTCAGGACCTGTATCGATCATTTAGTTTGTTTTGTTCTTTCTTTCTTTCAGACAGAGTCTTGGTGGGTAGCTCAGGCTGGTCTCACACTCTCAAGAGATCCTCCTGTCTCAGCCTCCTGAATGCTGGGATCACAGATGTGTACCACCATGCATGGCTGATCTTACTGTTTAAGACCCAACCTGAGTATATGAGGCTGTGAGGTTCAGAGGCAGAGAAAGCACCCAAAGGAGGCTGGGGCAAGTGGGAGGTGTTCTGGCACTGGGCCATGCCAGGCTTCACTGAAACTCAAGCAGGGCAAGTGGACCGCTGGCCAGGCCGGCTCCCTGCACCAGGGGCTGCCTCATCCCACCTGGGCCAGGTCTGCAGAGCTCATCCGGCTGAGCATTTCCAGTGAGACGCGGTGGTGGGCGAAGACAGGCAAGCAGTGCTCGGCCGACAGCTCCACCAGGAGGGCCACCAGCTGGCGCTCCATCCCTTCTTCCTGCAAGAGGGACCCTCGAGAAAGGTCAAGGCTGCCAGCAGCGGGCAACGCGAAATAAAAAGGACCCTGGTGATTGTTTCCAAGAGGAAACAAAGGGTTTGAATACAGTACATATAAAGCACAGAATGAATTCTTTCTATGTTTTCTCACAAAAATCTGTGTATAAATGCAGGGAAGCTATTTACATGGGTGGTCACTGCTTTACTCTCTGTAAACATGAAACTATTAGGCAACTTGAAATACCCACCACGAGAAAATGTCTAAACCAGTGCTCTTCCACCCCAGGCACATTGCAAGTATTGAGATGATGGTAAAGAGCTGTGCAGACAGCCTGGAGAACTGCCTGGCACAAAGTTGCCAAAATGGTACAGAGAGAATGATTCAATTTTTTTTTTTTTTTTTTTGAGACAGTCTCCCTGTGCAGACCAGGTTGGCCTTGAACTCATAGTGATCCTCCTGCCTCAGCCTCCCCAGACGTGGAATGACAGGTGTGAGCCACTCCCGCCCCCGCTTCAATTTTTATTATCAATTTTAGAAGTGAGGTGTGCCAGTGTGTGGGGAGGGAGGGAGAGGGAGAGAGAGAGAGCGTGTGTAAGCACACGCACCACCCCCATCTCTCACTCTCCTTTCTGTCTCTGCACTCTGCAGGTGACCTGGTAGATGAAGTACATGGCCCGGAGTGACCTCACCTGCAGCCTCAAAGACAAAGGCTTCTGGTCCAAGAGCCGTTGATACTGGATGAGCCAGTAGTTTTCCTGCTTCGTCTCACTTTTGGCTTCCAACTCCGTCTGCCGAGAACAGAACCAGCCAAGGTCAGCTCCACATTGGGGATGGAACTGCGGTGACACTGAGGAGGCTCCTGCCAATGTTCCGCCACTCGGTGTCCACTGAGACACTGGGATAGTGGGAAGCGTCACTGTGCCCACTGCAGCAGGGAAGGACACAGCTCTCATGCCACAGCCTGGCTGGGCGCCCGGGCCTGGGCTCCCGGGAGAGACGCAGTTGTCTGCCTGTGGGGAGGAAGGCTGGCTGCGGCCATCTCTGGCCTCCACAAAGCTCAGGGCACCTGTGGCTTCTGAGCAGGCTTCACTATTGGACGAGGCTGAAGGACAGTGACCGTGCCAGCGGCCCAGTCCTGCCATCAGTGAATGTTTATGGCGGCTGGAGGAGGCAGGGAGCAAAGGATGCCACCAGCCAGGAGGGAGCGGCCCACGCTGCCGTCAGTCTGCAGAGCGCTGCGCACCACGCCAGGCCGTGCACGGAAGTCACTGCACTCCTCCTCCCGGCTCAGATCCCAGCCCGGGTCAGGGAGGGACGCGGCGGGCTGGCCATGGGCTGGGGCTGCCACCTCCCCAGCCTCTCTGGACCCAGCTGCCTTGGACCATGCTGAGCGGCTACCTGTGCCCTCCTGTGCCAGTGACCCTGACCTCGGCTGGGGTGGCACTTCCCCCCAGAGCTGGGGCACAGGCCATGGCACCTGGCTGCTCCTGCACAACCGCACACCAATCTCACACGTGGGAGGAGCAGACAACTTCTGGTGGCACAAACTCGCCACCTGGGCTTTGAAAGAAGCTGGCTTCGCCCTTCTCAACCTGCATGTCCCAGCCTCAGATGGAGCTAGGGTCGTTTCCTACAAGGAAACGCTTGCTCCCTACAGGAATGACCTGCTCTTCCTCAGCTCCTGAAGCAAGAGCTCGAGCTGTTCCCAGATCTTCAGCTAGGGATACTCTGAGAGCTTCGCTCACACCTGCAGCCATCTGCACGCCGGCATCACGGCCTTGCCATGGGGGGGACCCGCCACAGGATGCACTGAGCAGAGGGTCAGGGAGGCTGGCTTCAAACTTGCTATTCTGGGTCCCCCTGCCTCCTAAATAGCTGGATTATAGGTCTGTGTACTGCACCTAGATTTTTTCTTTCTTTTTGAGATGCGTCTCATTGTGTTGCCCAGAATGGTCCTGAACAAGAGAGCTTGAGAGATCTTCTTGCCTCAGCCTCCAGAGTTGCTGGGACTAGACACGGGCACACAAATGTCGTATACACATTTTGTGTTGAAAAGGCATTCCAACTAAGTGGTGTTCTCTGGTAATCTCAGCACTAAGGAAAACTGAGGCAGGAGAATCACAAATTCAAGACCCAACTGTAGGCAACTCAGCAAAATCATCTCAAAAACATCAAAAACAAAAACCAAAACAACAACAACAACAACAGAAAACGTGGGCTGGGGATGTAACTCAATGGTAGAGTGGCCCTGGGTTTCATTTGCACTATGGGAAAAAAAAAAGAGAAGATAGAGAAAAGTGTACAAATACCCAGAAACACACCTCACAGTTTTTGAAACACATCGCACAGTTAGCTTTAAAAATGAATAAATAAAGTCAGTGGCAGATAATGCAGACCCGGAGCGTGCTCAGGAGAGCGCGAGCGCGTACCAGAAGTTCCCGGAGCTCCTCCTCCCGCTGCTGCTTCTCCTTGAGCAGCTGCTGGAGCAGGGTGCTGAGCACCCAGCGCTGCTCGGAGACCGCCTCCTGCAACATAAGACCCCGCCCGGCCTCTGTGAGTTCCCAGGCGCAGGCCCAACACAGGCACAGCCCAGGGTCACTCTGCCTTGTGCCTCTAGGCTGAGCTGGGGGCAAAGGTCAGAGGCGCCTCTGGCCCCTTCCCCCAAGGCCGACCCCCCCATGACCTGAAGGCCAGGCTGATGGCATGGGTGTGGTAAGAAACATCGAACAGAAGAGATGACAAGCAGTGCGGCGGTGACCACAGGGCACGCGGACGTAAGCGCACAGGGTGAGGGGGCCGGAGTGGAGCCCCACACAGGTGACGTGGACACCCCAAGTGCAGGTATAGTCCGTGTCGGTGACACGGCCCCGCCCTCAGCCCAGGAGGCCCCTATGGCCAGCGGGTGGCAGCAGCCTCAGGTTACCCCGGCCCCTCCTCTCTGAAGCTGCTCTGTGGCTCAGCGAGGGCCTCTGTCACCTCCCACTTCTCCAGCTGGCTGGTGACACAGGCTCTGCAACTGCCTCTGCCTTGGAGGGAGCCCCAGGAAGGGAGGTGACGAAACTGAGGCGACCTGACAGCAGGCCACAGCACTCTCTCCACACTGAGACGCTGCTGAACACAGACACGGGGACAGTGACAGAGGCTCTGCTCAAAGCCTGGCATGGCACCTGTCCTCACACTTGGCTGCCCCATCCCCCTTGGCATGCACCTGTCCTCACACCTGGCTGTGCCACCCCCCCGGGAATGCACCTGCAGGGTCCAAGGCCCAGGGAAGGGAGAGGACCACAGAGCAAGGCCCAGCCACTGGCCCAGGCTGCTGTAAGCAGGGCCAGGGCTCCCAGAGACACTGCCGCCCTTCACGTCCTGAGTCCCCAGAAGGTCCTGCACAGGTGTCAGCCTGCGGTGCACCCAGCAGCCTGGAAGCGCGGCTGGAGGCGGAGCCTGGCAGCAAGCCCAGCGCGATGAGAGATGGAGGATGAGACGGGAAGCGGGGCCTGGCAGTGAAGCCCTACCCTCCTCTGACCTCTCCCTAGCACCAGCCTGCTGGGCAAGGGCCTCCTGTGCACCAGGGCCCGGTGGCCCTGCCTGTGACCCGAGGAGCCCCGCCCGGGTAGGTCATGAGCAGCTGCCAGGGGCTGTGAGGGTGGCGGAGAGGGCGGCGGCAGGCGGCGAGCCCTACGTACCTGCAGCGCCTCAGTGTCCAGGGACTTCCTCTTTAACTCCAGCTGTGTCAGCTGCAATAACTCAGTTTCTATTAACCTAATCTAGACAGAAGATGAGATGGGGGTTTTACTTGCACTGACCGTGGCTCCGTTTTGTGCTCTGTTTTGGGGGGTCTAGGAAAGCTTTCTGGAGGTTCTGGACAGAGGGGACCCTAAGAGGGACCTTCTGTTTTGTGGCTCCAGACGCCTGGGGTCGTGGACAGACTCATCTTGGCTGACAGTACAGACTGGCAGCTGACGCAGGGCCTGTCCCGTGTGGGCACTGAATAAAAGTGTATGGGAGAAAGAGGGGAACTTTAAGGCCCCGGGACAGTGAGGGACAGTCCCAGGGTCACTGAGAGCTACAGCCTGGCACGTTCACCTGTGGTAGCGCAGGGTAACGAAAGAACCGAGTATCAGTAGCACTGCTGAGTGTTTACTATCCAGAGATCTGGACCTGCGCTGGTCTCACTACACAGCTGAGGCTGGCCTTGAACTCTCGGCAATCTTCCTGCCTCAGCCTCCCGTGTGCTGGGATTACAGGCGAGGACTACTAGCCTGGCTCTGTCCGCATCCTTTCATCGGTTGCCCCTCTCTATCATTCCCTCCACTATACAGATGGGGAAACTGAGGCTCTCGGAGGTTAAGGGACTTGCCTGAGGATACAAGGCAGGGAAAAGAGAGTTCCCAGGGAAGCCCCAGCTCCAGGTCTAAAGGAAAGAGCTGACGTGGGGTCACAGCCCACCGCCACCCGCTTCCCATGACCTGTCCCTGAGTCCCTCTGACCCTATCAGGCCCCGGTCAGAGGGATGAGCTTCATGTCTGGCAAGGAGGGATTGAAATTAAAGAGGGAAATAAAAAGGTAAGTTGGCTGTGGTCAAATAAGGATAAATTAAAAACAAAGCAAAACAGAAACTATGCAACAATGTGGAATTAAAAGTATGTCAGATAAGATGCCATGAGCCTTCCCATAGCCTGAGAGCCCGCGTCGCCACCAGTCACCGACCCCGCGAGACGTGGGAGGCCTGATGCCCAGCAGTCGGCCTGCCCTGGCGCCTGAGGTCACTGCAGGGTCTGGACAGAAGTGCGACCCTGCTGCCAGGCCAAGGTCACCCTGTGGCAGATGTCAGGACCCTTGGAGGCGCTGGGTGGCCCCTGCCCACCAAGGCGGGGACCCACTCAGCCCCCAAGAAGCCGCCAGCTGCTGCGGGCCCCGGGCTGAGTCCGCCCAGCAAGTGGTCAAGGGCACACAGCGGCACTGCGCTGTCCCTGGCCGTGGAAACGGTGAGGACAGACCACACTTGCTGGGTGGACTTTGGCCCAGATAGGAGGAAGTACCAGCAGACCAACAAGCAAAGCCTGGCACAAGGATTCTAGTCTCAGTGGCTGCCACCCCAATGGGCAGCCTTGCAAGGTGCGTCCAGGCCCCTCTTAGTACTCACCTGGTTCCTGATCTGCCGATGCATCCGGTCTTTCTTCACCTGGAGGGCCTCAAACGCTGCCTTCTGCATCGAGCTCTGAAACACAGACCACGTCTGGCTGCTCAGTGCAGGCCGCCTCTCCAGCTTTCCCCTCTGGCCAGCTGGGAAGCAAGATCTCCCTAAAAACACCTTAACTGGGAGACTGAGGCAGGAGGATCCCTTTGAATTCAAGGCCAACCTGAACGGTGCAGAGATACCCAAAGAATTGCAGGGATCACCAGAGTCACTGATATAGCTGCTCCAGGCTCTCCTGGGTGCCTGCATGGTGCTGACTCAGGAAGAGAGCACATGTCAGAGGGCAGAGCAGTGCCCTGTGAGGAGAAACGGGCAGAGGCGCCCTGCAACCCATATTCTCCTATCGTCTCCACCTCCACCCCTCAGGATGAGGCCCCGGCAGGGCAGATTCTGTGACCAGAGCTCTCCACGCTCTACCTGTCCCCGTCCTCAGAAGTTCACACGCTCTACGGTTATGAAGCCACCTGGGGCTGCTGTGCACGGCCGGGGTGGGCTCACCTCCTTCAGGATCTGGCTGATGGCTTTGCTCTGGTCCATCTGCTGCCACGACAGGATCTGCTGGAACCGCTCGTCCATTTCAGCCATGCTGCAGGAAGATGGCAGATTCCCTCACCCCAGCACGGCCGACTGCCCGCCGTGCGCCTTGGAGGAGACCACGTGACCATTCACTCATTCAACAGAACTGACGGGGAACCCCAGTGCTCGGGAGGCTGAGGCAGGAGGACTGCCAGGAGCTCAAGGCAGCCAAGCTACACAGTGAGTTAAGGTCGGACTGGACTGCATGGCGAGACCTTCTCTTAAAAAACAAATGCTCCCTCAAACTGGCACAGCCTCCATGGGGACAGTGGCCATGACGGGAGATAGAGTTGGTCTGTCACAGACTCAGAGAAGGGTGGGACGACGGCATAGGCACAGAGATTCTTCCGGGCCATTGGCCAGCTCTTCACTTCCCTATGCAACATCGCCGGGGGGCCCTTGGCTGGCTGGGACAAGGTCTGGGGGCCTCACCTCCAGAATGAGGCTGGCGATTTTGTACAAATCTGCGGCCAAACCTCATGTGTCTCAATACAGTCTTGCTTTGGAGTTTATTTCCTTCTAAGTTATTAGTCGGGCCTGAAGTGGTAGTTTTGCTCATCAAATCCTCTAGTAATTCTGTAGGCAGCTACTGGGTTTTTCTAATAAGAAAGGCAGGTTGAGGGGGCACCTTGGTGATCCCAGGACCCTGGGAAGCTGAGGCAGGAAGCACAAGGCAGGAGCCCACACTTGGCAAATAGTGATTTAATAAGACCCTGTTTTAAAATGAAAAAAGGATGTGTGTGGTGGTGCACGCCTGCAATCCCACCGCTCTGGGAGGCTCAGGCACACAGATCACAAGTTTGAGCCCAAATTGGACAATGATCAATGACTTTGAGACACTGTGTGAAAATAAAAAATAGCTGGGAATGTAGCTCAGTGCACAGGCCCTGGGTTCGAGCCCCAGTACCTGCCCCACAAACGTGGCTGAGTGTCATCACTCTGTCACTGCCCCACACCGACAAGCGGGGTCCAGCTAGGAAACTGAGGAAGGCCAGGCACTTGTCCCTACAGTGTGGCTGAGGCCTGTGGCCCAGGCAGAGGGTGCCAGCTTCCGGCTCTCACTGTCTGGGGCCCTCGCTGGGACTTGGCTTCCTTACCTTACCTGGAACAGGCCTGCTGGACCAGGCTCTGCCTCTGTGACTCGTAGGCCATCTGGATGAGCCGGCTCTTGCAGCTCTCAGTCAGCATCTGTTGCATGGCGGCTGGGGACACGCAAATGGGGTAAGGGTGCTGAAGATGGACAGCCACTTTGGGGCCCAGGACAGGCCTCGAGGCTCCGCCCCTTCCCGTGCCTGACAATCTTCCTTGAAAACCAGTAGGCTAGCCATGAGCTCAGTATGGAGCCCAGGCTGGCCTCCAACTCCCAGCAATCCTCCTGCCTCAACTTCCTAAGTGCAGGGATTCCAGGTGTGTGCCACCACACCTGGTTCCCTTATTCTACAAATAAGAGAAATGAGGCACAGGACAGTGTAGAAACACGAGGTTACTGGAGTCATCGGGCTGGCGTCCTTCCCACAGCTCTGAATCCAAGCCTCCCTTGAAGCCGGGGTTCCTCCAGGGCTAAGGATGACGACCTCCACGCATGCGCAAAGGAGAGGGCCGCCCCCACCCGGGGCAGGGAGGGGCAGCAGAGCTCTCCTTGGGACCCGCATCCTCCTGTCCAGGACTCACAGGCGATCTCCCGTCGACGCAGGTTCTCCGTCTCCTCCTGGGTTATGGCCATCAACTGCTCCATTCTTATTCTAGGAAAGCAGTCCCACGGATTCATTGGCAAACACCTCCTGCCCGCTGGCCCTCGCAGGAGCCCAGCCAGGCGGCGGGCTCGGCCTTCAGCCTTGGGTGAGGCGCCTTTAGGAGATGGCCACGGGTACTAGGCCCAAAGCTCTCCGCGGTGCCTCCAGGCCAGTGGGAAGGCGCCACCGCGCGGCCCATCGAAGTCAGCTCCTTTCCCAGAGGGTAGGTGGGTGACTAAGGAGGTAGGTGGGTGACCAAGGAGATCGGCAGCCACTGCCCGCCATGACCATGTCTTTTAGAAGCCGAGTTAGTATTTCTACCTCACGCCCTTTGCAAACGTCCCTTAAAAAAAATCACACAAGTCAGACGTGGTGGCGCACACCTGTAATCCCAGCACTGGGGAGACTGAGGCAGGAGGATCAAAAGTCCAAGTATAGCTCGGGCAATTCAGTGAATTGGCTAGACTGTCTCAAAATTTTAAAAGTATTAAAAAAGGCGAGAGATACAGCTCAGTGTAAAGGCCTTGGTTTCCATCTCCAATATTTAAATTTAAAAAAATCACAAACTATCAGAGTACATTCAGAGGCTTCTCACTGATGTTCTTCACAATTATGAAAGACTAAATAATTTGTTTACTGACACGCAGCTACTTAAAAAACGTTATGAGAAAATCATATAGTACAATACTTTCCAGCTATTACAAATAATGAGTTTTTTTGCCATGGAAATATATCCATGACTATAACTGAAAATTTATGTCTATAATCTCACCATTCAAGAGGCTGAGGCAGGAGGATCACCATGAGTTGGAGGCCAGCCGGGCTACACAGTGAGACCCTATCTCAAACCAAACAAAACAGAGGAACCTGGAGATGACTTCAAGTCTACAGGAAAGTGTATATAAGTTTTCCACTTTTATTTTTCAGTAGCAGGGATTGAACTCAGAACCTTGTGCTTGCAAGGCAGACATAGTGGCACTGAGCTAAATCTCCAGCTAATGCATAGGTTTTCTACAAATATTACACCGTTTTACCTAAGGGGCTTGCACACCTCTGGGTTTTGATAACCATAGCGTGTTCTCGAATCAATCTCTCAGATTCCAGGGGTAAATGATTAAATTATTTTTTGGTTCAAAAAATTTTTTTTTTTTTTTTTTTTTTGGAGACAGAATCTTGTTATACAGTTCAGTCTGGCCTCACTATGTAGCTCAGGCTGGCGACAAACTCATGGAGATCCTCCTGCCTCAGCCTCCCATGTGATGGGATTACAGGCAAGGGCTACCATGCTGGTCAAGTTTTTCTAATTTTTCGTGTAAGAAAGAATATACATTGTCTGTCCAGCCTTGCTCGCGCCTGACTTTTTTCCTGGGGTGTGCATGCTTTGCAGCCTGGAAGCAGTGGTTCTAGCACTTGATGTTCTCCAGGGAGCTTTCTGAAGACTCCCTGGCGTGACCCTCACAAGAGCGGCAGCCATGCTCCCCGGGACCAAAGCCCCAAACGACTCTTACCGTTCGTTTTCCAATGACTTCAGAATCTCAGAACTTTGTTTTTGCCTGTGAAGAAAACCAGAAGAAGTTGTTGGGTCACCTGTGAGCAGCAGAGCTGCCCGCCTCTCTACACTGGCTGTGGCCGGGTGGGGACATCTGGGACAGCCCAGAAGCTCTGTGTTCTCTGGCCACTAGGCCACTCCAAGTCACAGCTTCCTTACCTGTGAAACAGTAATAAAAACAAACTGACAAACCAGATGGACCACCTGTAAAGGGTCACTCAGAAGAGTCCCAACGTGTTTGGCACTATGGCCAGTCATTGTCAGGTGTGGTGGCGCGCACCTGTAATCCCAGCACTCAGGAAGCTGAGGCAGGAGGATTGCTGTGAGTTCAAGGCCAGCCTCAACTACAGCATGAACTTTGTCTCAAAATCAAAAGCAGCACCCAACACACACTCCCTGTCCTGGACTTAATCAGGCACTCTGACAGGTGACAGAGGGTCAGGTAACCCACGGACCGAAAGGAGGAAGCTGGGGGCGGCAAGGCATGAAGCTAGCCCGTTTCTGGAATTTTCCTGTAAGAGATCCCTCACTCCGGAGTTCTCAGGCTTCTTGAGATCCATCTGGTCCTTTCCTCCCCAGCCCCATCTCTCCTTAGTAGCTTCGATGTAGGACAGAATTTGTTAAGCTAAATCTCACTCTAGGGTGAAAGGCTGACGGCCGGGCAGGGGATATTGATAGCTTTTTTTTTTTCCCCTGCAGTACCGGGGATCAAACTCAAGGCTAGTGCTTGCAGGGCAGGCACAGTGTCGCTGACTAAACCCCTAGCCCTTGGCGACAGAATATCGGGTCAGTGATCCCAAGTGATCCAGTGGTGGCACGAGAGGAGAAGAGAAGAGAGGAGAGGAGGTAGCAGCCATCCGGGGCCTGCAAGGGCCTCCCACAGGCCTGGCCGGGCACCGACCTCCGGTTCTCTTGCAGCAGCCTCTGGATGCGGCTGGCGACGCTCTGCTCGGCCTCCTTCAGCTGCTCCTGCAGCCGCTGCCGCTCTGAGTCCAGGTAGCGCTGGTGCTCGCTCAGGCCCTGCTCCAGCCGGGACCTCTCCTGTGGCGGGGGCGTGGTCAGAGCCCGGCTGACCAACCAACGCCGGGGCCAAGGCCCCGCCCACTGCCCCCTGCTGTCCCGTGGCCTGTGTCACCTCCCGGAGCGTCTGCAGGACCTCGTCCTTCAGGCTGTGACTCTGCTCCAGCAGCTGAGCGTGCTGCCGCTGCCCCAGCTCCAGGCGCCGCTCGAACTCCAGTTTCTCCAGCATCTTCTGCTCCTGCGGGACGGAGACCCTGGTGACCCAGGGCAGGTCGTGGGCATCCGACACGGGAGCAGGGATGGGGGAGGTGGCGCTTTCCTACCTTCCGCTTCTCGAAATCAGAGAACCTGTTCTGGGGGGAGAGGCGATGGCAGTCAGGAAACTGGGCACATGTGCCAAGGACCCCGGTGCCCCGGGGAACGCCAGGTTATACAGCAAACACGTGCGGCAGGCAGGCTCGCCTTACCTGCCACTCAGCCTCCTCCCTCGAGAACCTGTCTGCGGGTCCATCAGGGCTGTCCTGGGCGGTGTGGGCTCCATCTTGCTCCAGAACTGGCAGCAGGTACTGAGAAGGCGGGTAGTACTCCAGCCCCGACTCTGCAGCACACCGGACATGGGACACACGGTGGCCGGGAGGGTGCAGGGCTCTCCTGCTCCCCGGCTCAGCCACTGCTCTGGTCCTCCCTACCCCGGGACCTGTGAGTCACTATCCCCTCCTGGGCCTCGGTGATGAGTGCTCAGGCTCAGCCTCACTGATCCAGCTAGGGGCAGGATGGCAGCAAAAGCTAAAGATTGGCAGAGTCTTGGGCTGGGATCCAGGTGCACCAACAACCTTCTGTGTGTATGAGGCCTGGGCCAAGGTGCTGTTCTTCAGGCCTCAGTTTCCTCCTGGGAGCTATGAAAAGGTCATGCTCTGTATGTTTTTATTATTGATTTGTGGGCACTCTTTACATATTATAGTAAATTACTTTGGGTCTATTATATATCATGATTATCTTTTTCCAGGTGGTTTGGGTGATGTTATCCAGGAAAACAAGGTTTTTTTTTTTGTTTTTTTTTTTTTTTGAGACAGGGTCTTGTTTTACAGTTCAGGCTGGCCCTGAACTTGCTTTGTAGCCCAGGCCAGCCTTGAACTCAGTAATCCTCCTGCCTCTGCCTCCTGAGTGCTGGGATTACAGGCATGAGTCACCACACCCAGCACTGTGGTATGTGGTTACTAGGGATCCAACTTGGGACCTTGTACTTGCCAGGCAGATGCCGGAACCACTGAGCTAAATCCCTGGCCACAAGTTTCAAATTTTGATGGAAATCACCTTCCCTACCCATTGGAAGGATACAAATAGGCAGTTCAGAAGAAATACTAAAAAGAGAAAATATTATAATACCCAGGTAAATGGCACTAAAATAATAGGTTCTGCTGTTTATCAGGTTGACTGACTGAATTTTATTATTATTTCAGTGTGTGTGCAGTGCTGGAGATGGAACCAGGGGCCTCAGGCATCATAAGCAAGTGCTGACCACTGAACGATGAGCCAGCCCCAGACGAGCAGACTCTGTGTTGTGTGTGTGTAAGACAGCATTTCACTTTGTAGACCAAACTGCCCTCAAACACGTGGCAATCCTCCTGCCTCAGCCTTCTGAGTTAGTCAGTCGTCCTCACAGATATCCCTCGGAGGACTGGGAATGGAGGGCCTACATCCACACACCTTCCTGCTGGGCATACGGCTAAGCAGCGGCCAGAGGATTCAGAGTGCATTTGAATTGTCAGCTCAAACAAAGTATTGACAAGTATTTTCTTTCTTTTTTTTTTTTTTTAGGTTTTTTGAGACAGGGTCTCGCTTTTGTGGTTCAGGCTGGCCCTGAGCTCAGCCTCCAACTCACATCACAGCAATCCTCCTGCCTCTGCCTCCCGAGTGCTGGGATTACAGGTGTGAGCCACCACGCCGGCACTGTGGTATGTGATGCTGATTGCTGCTGAGCATGAGTCTCCATGCCCAGTATGGTATGTAGTTGCCGGGGATCGAACCTCGGTCCTTGTGCTTGCAAGACAGGCGCTGGAACCACTGAGCTAACTCCCCGGCCCCTTGACAAGTATTTTCTGAAATGGAGTCTTTCAGTGTTGCCCGTGTTGGTCCAGACTCCCAGCTCCAGTATGCCTCCTGCCTCAGCCTCCTAGTAAGAGCTGGTACTACAGGTGTGGGCTGCAGGGGCTGTCAAAAGCTGGGCCTCTGAAGTTCCTGCTGCTCCCTTGTCTTTGCTAGTTCTTGGTATGGATGGTTTGGTTTCGGTCAGTTTGGTCAAGTCAGTGGGTATGTGGAAGTATCTCTTTGGAGGTTTTCTTGGGCAAAGGGGAGGATCTTAGTGTGTAGTTAAGCTGGTTTAGAACTCACTACATAGCCCAGGGTGGGCTACAATTTCCAGTGATCCTTCTGCCTCAGCCTCCTGAGTGCTGAGATTATAAGTGTGCACCATCACACCTGGCTTTTGAGTTTTAAGTGTTTTCCTGTTGATTAAAATGACGTTAGCACTTTTTAGACACTACTGGCCATTGGGACATACTTTCATGTATATTTTTATTTTCATGTATATTTTTAAAGTATTTTCATACTTTCATGTAAAATTCCTGTATGTGTTTCTTATCAGTATGCAAGTGTACTGCAGATACCCTTTCTGTCCCTAAACGGCAGCTCTGGAAGATGGAAAGTTTTAGTTTTTTGGGGAGGAGGTACCAGGATTTGAACTTAGGACCTTGAGGTTGCCAGGCATGCACAGCACTACTGAGCTACATCCCTGGCCCAGAAGTTTTGATTTTAATTAAATCTAATTTGTCAGCTGTATGGTTTGGGCTACCTGTCTCCTATTTAATGAAGAGGTTAGGGTTCATTTTTAAAATTTATTTATGATTTGGCAATAGGACCAAGGGCCTCGCACAAGCTAGGCAAGTGTTCTACCTCAGCTACACTGAGAGCCTGAAAATTGACTTTTCCCACAAGGAGATCCAACAGCTCCAGGGTCCTTTATGTATTAGAGCAACTGCCTACTCCTGTTTCTGCCTCACCATTAACCAGAGGACCCTCATGAGTGTGTGATGTGTGCTGAGAGCCCCACAGGACAGGACCCCTCAAGCCAGTGCCCAACCTGATGGGGAACAGCTCTGGGCTGCGGCTCTGAGTCCCCTTCCCACTTGAGCAACCTGTCTGGACCACCCGACAGCCTCTGAGCCCGACCCGCTCCCCCACTCCCTCCCGAGCCCCTAGGCGACTGCTTCCCGTGTGGTCACCGGGCGGCTGGCGGCCCAGGGTGGCTGCCTTTACCTCTGCAGAGGAACTGCTGAATGGCTGCAGTGCCCGCGCCACACACGTCCTGTGGCGGGAAGACCATGGCCGAGGCATCGAGGCTCAGCGTCTGCAGACATAGGCCCCGTTACCGTGTGGGTCACAACACGGGGTGACACGGTCAGAGTGGCCTGGCCCGACTCGTGTGGGCGCCATCTCCCGCTGCCCGGCCCAGTTCTGGAACAGGCAGCTGGCAGATGGCAAGCAGCTGGCCAGGGTGTTTGGGCAAATTATGAGGGGGTGAAACAAAGCTCTAGGGGTGCAGTGAGGACAGGACTCCAGCTCGGACATCAGACACAGAGGGCACGTCAGTCCACAGGGCCGAGCGGCCAGCCACGCGCTGGTGAGGTAGCATTGTAACATCACATGGGTACACAGCCAGCTCTCAAGTGCTTGGGGGCCACAGCAGCCAGTGGTACCTACGTCGGTACGGAGGACAGACGGATTCCATGGAAGCACCGGCGGACACTGCTACTCTAATGACATCCGAATCTCAGCCCAGATCCACTGTGTGTCTTTGGACAGGTCAGTGTCTCACACACACACACACATACACACACACACACACACACACAGAGTGTCACAGTATCGAGGCTTAGACCCAGAGTGTCATTCAAGGCCTCATGTGCTCAGGGGTAGGATTTTTTTGACAGGGTCTCACTATGTAGTTCTGGCTGGACTTGAACTCATGATGTAGCCCAGGATGGCCTTGATCTCTGAGATCCTCCTGCCTCAGCCTCTGAAATGCCAGTATTATAGACATGCACCACTATGCCTAGTATCAGAGGAGGGTTTTTAGGTGACTGGATCATGAGTGTGCAGCGAATTAATCCCCTGATGAGTCCTGGTGTGCCATTGGGGGATAGGTTGGCGGTGGTCACTGAGGAGTGAGCTGGACAGGTAAGTCTTTCTCCCTGGCTCCTCCTTCTCCCTCTGCTTCTTGGCTGCCATGATGTGAACAGCCTTCCTCAGCCAGGCCCTTCTGCATGCACACTGTACGCCTCACTAACAGGAGATACTGCTGGGTGTGGCAGCACATGCCTATAATCTCGGCACTCAGTAGGCTGAGGCAGGAGGATCCCTGTGAGATTGAGGTCAGCCTCAGATACACGGTGGGTTCAGGGCCAGCCTGAATTACAGACCAAGACTTTTTCTCAAAAATCAAAAAAGGAGGGGCAGGGATTTGGCTCAGTGGTTTGGGTGGCTGCCTCACAAGTGCAAGGTCATAAGGTTGATCTCTGGTACCCCCACCCCCCAGAAAAAAATTCAAACAGTTTTAGGACCGTGTCCTCTAAAGCATATTGTCTAGGCAGCTGCTCCATAGATGTGGCTGTTTAACTACAGCTTAACTAAAACTCAGTAAGATCAATTAGCTCCTTGGTCACGCTGGCCACATTTCAAGTGCTCTAAAAGTCACCACTGGCCACCAACTTGGACAGCACAGTAACTGAACATCCCTTTCACCACAGGGCTTCCTGGGGACAGCACAGCGGGTGAACCTGTGTGGGCTGGTGTGGCCTCCCCGGCCCATGTGCTCCATGAGGCTGGTGCTTGGGCAGAGGGCAGTGGCCACGGAGGCGGCCATGTCCCTGCTGTCTCCGCTCGCTGCCCGATCACCAAAGAGCTTGTGCGGCAGCCCGGCTGTGAGAGGAAACCACTGTGGAACTGGGCTCTGGAACCCGGGCGACGGACACGTCCCCGAACCAGATTCCAAGGTGCTGGGTCCAGATGGACCTGCCTCCGGCCCGCAGCCTAACCATGTCCAGGCTCCATAACTGCCCATGCCTCAGTTTCTTCCTCTGCAAAGTGGGGAGACAGGACTGCCTCCCAGGACTTGTGGGAAGACTCTGGAGCTAGCTCGGTTCACGGGTCTGGCCTTGAGAGTGCCAGGGAGCTGTAAAGCCATCTCGCCAGGCCTGTGCTGTCCTCGAGGGGGCTGCCCTGTGCCAGAGTCTGACATGGGCTGTCCCCCTTCCTAAAAGCATATGCTAACGTCCTAACACCCATATTCCAGGATGTGACTGTGTTTGGAGACAGACTAGGCCCTAATCCAGTCTGACTGGTGTCCTGCTCTGTCTTTTTCTGGGTTTTTTTGGTTTGTTTTTGTGTGTGTGTGTGTGTGTGTGTGTGTGTTTTAAGTTAGGGTCTCACAATGTAGTCCAGCTGGCCTTGAACTCAGCAATCCTCCTGCCTCAGCTTTCAGGGTGCTAGGATTGCGGGTGTGTGCCACAATGCCTGGTGTGACACAACTCTTCTCAAACATCAACCCTTCCACACTCGGGGTCCCTTCCTCCACTCTAGACACACGACAGCCAAAGTGACGTCACTGCGCTTGGTCACACCGGTCTCTCTGAGCTCCTCAGCACATGCCTTGGAGCCCTGCGACTGGGCTCCTGGCAAGGAAGGGGGACGGGGAGAACAGCTCCACTGACCTCCAGCGTCCGGACGTGTGCCAGCGTCTGTGGCAGTCTCTGAACCCCATTCTCACTGATGTCGAGGGTGCGCAGGCTTCGGAGCTCCCCCAGGGTGTCGGGCAGCTCCTTCAACTTATTGTCTGGGGAGACCCCAACAGCAGGGCTCAGCGCCCCGAAACTTGGCCCCACTTCCGGTCCAACATCCGACCGTGCGTTGGGGACCAGCAGCAGCCGCTGCCTGGTGACTCTGGACAAATGCCTTGGCCTCCTGGGCCTGACTTCCTCATGTAAACTGGGGTCCACCCTGCTGCCCTCTGCCGCTGCACACACCCCTGGCCGCTCGTACAGAGTGCAGCTGTGCGACGTAAGGGCTACCGTCGGGCTCCACCGCTCCATCTCATCCGTGCCCCATCGGCCCACTCCTCCCATCCTGGAGTCTAGCCTGGTGGAGACTGGCCACGCCCTCCCTCTGGCTAGACTGGCCACGCCCTCCCTCTGTAGACGCCTCCCCACCATGGGGTCCAGGAACCCTGGTTTCCATAGACTTTGAGGGACCCAGGCAGGCGCTGGTGGATGGAGCTGGAGCAGCCCAGAGCTCACCAGGCTCACAGGGCTTCTCGCCGCCTACCTTTCACGTTGAGGGTCTGCAGCTGCGCCAGGTCCCCAATGGAGCGGGGAAGACGGGTCAGTTGGTTTCTTTCCACGTTTAACACCTAGGAGAGAGCAGGGAGTGACATGAGAATCACCCAGACAGCAGTGACTCTACAGCTCTCTCCCCACTGCCCGGTGGCCAGGCTATCCGGGCGCTGCACACTGTGGCCGTGTCATCTTCCTGCTGGCGTTGTGTGGAGGGGACAGATTGGGGATGGAACCCAGGGCCTTTTAACTGGGTTACATCCGCAGCCCTTTTTGTGTTTTATTATGAGCCAGGGTCTCACTAGCTCACTAAGTAGTCCAGGATGGGCTCAAACTTGGGATTCTCCTGCCTCAGCCTCCCAGAGGGCTGGGATGACAGGGATGTGCCATCACATCCGGTACAGGAGGGGACAGCTTATTTGTTATGATCCCATTTGAGAGACGAGGAAGAAGAAGGGGCCAGCAGAGCTGGGGCTGGGCAGGCAGTGCAGCCCGGCGCCAGCTGAGGCTCAAAGGGGCCCCAAGGTCACGGCCCCTCTGGGACATGGCCAGGAAAAGGGAGTGGGCCCAGCAGGAAGCCACACTGAGCAGCTGCTAAAAACGGATATAAAGGGGAGCTGAGTGGCCATTAGGCATAATGGCAGATAAATATTTGATGAACCAAAGGACAGCTACAATTTGTCATCAGATACCCACAAGTCACAAGACAGCAAAGGTAGCAATTTTAGAAATACGCACATACACGTACAGCATCCCCGAGACCCTACACAAAAGTGGCACGTGGCTCAAAGTGGGCACAATCACTACTGTTCTGTCCGCTATGTGACCCTGGGCAAGTGTCAGCCAATTACCAGACCTCAGTTTTCCCGAGGACAGAGGACAGAGCGTCTTAGGAGATGGCCACCCATCCATCACACAGTCTTTTTTTCCTTTTTGGTGCCAGGATGGAACCCAGGCCTGGTGCCTGCAAAGCTGATGCTCCAGCCACACGTCAGTGTATGGGGGTCTCTTGCTACATAGTTCAGGCTGCCCTTGAACTTTCTATGTAGCCCAGGCTGGTCTTGAACTTGTAGTGATCCTCCTGCCTCAGGTCCCTGAGAGCTGAGATTACAGTTTCTGGATCCTAATGAGAAGTAGTTTTTTTGAGACAAGGTCTCGCTTTGTAGTTCAGGCTGGTCCTGAGCTCAGCCTCGAACTCACAGTAATCCTCCTGCCTCTGCCTCCCGAGTGCTGGGATTAGAGGTGTGAGCCACCAGACCCAGCACTGTGGTATGTGGTTCTGATCACTGGTGGGTGTGAGTCTCCAAACCCGGTATTGTTGTATGTGGTTAGTGGGATTGAACCCAGGCCCTTGGGCTTGCAAGGCAGGCACTGGAACCATTGAGCTAAATCCCTGGCCTGGAAGTAGCTTTTGATCTAAGTGCTACAGGAGCCTCTCCTTTCCTGTAGAATGGGAGCAACACGAACACTGGTTCTCAGGGTGACTGTAAGGAACCTGCAGGTTGTGCCAGGCCAGGCTTAGCTCGAGGCTGGCACAAAGCGGGCATTTTGTCAATGCAGAGACTGCAGCCACCAGGGAGTGGACAGCCGTGAGCCCCCAGGGCCGGTGTTCCTAAGATGCTGTCACGAGTGCCTCTGCTGAGCTGGGCAAACTCAGAGATGAGTCCCAAACGCGCAGGCCGACGATGTGGGGATGCTGCCCCACTGCAGGAGGGGGCGGAGCACAATGGACATGTCTTGCCACCTCACCTGCAGGGCGGTCAGCTGCCCCACGTCTTCCGGAAGGGCTGTTAACTGATTGTCGTGCAGATCCAGGACCTGTGGGAGGAAGAGCCTCATCAGCCCACTGAGCAGAGTGGGTGACATGGCTGCTCTGTGCCAGCCTAGCACCTACCCCTTCACCCCCTAAATGTTCGGCAATCCTCACCTTGTTTTCCTTTCCAGACTATACACCATTTCCATCTTTTATTAATCAAATATTTATTTTTCACTGTTAAACAAAAATATGTTGTAAACTTGTCCCTTGCTAAAAAGAAAAATGAGTCACGTGTGGTGGCACACAGCTGTAATCTCAATACTCAAGAGGCTGAAGCAGGAAGATCTCTGTGAGTTGGGAGGCCAGCCTGGGCTACAGAGTGAATTCAAGGCCAGCCTGAGCTAAATACATGACCGTGTCTCAAAAGAAAAATAGAAAAACATCCTATAGTTTCAGTATATACTTGCAAAGGAAATAACTTCTACCAAATATTTGATGAAATACTGACAGTGATTATCCAGGGTGTGAAATACACCCGTGAGGAGGTGGGAGGAGGAAGAAGGGGCCAGCAGAGCCAGGGGCTGGGCAGGCAGTGCAGCCTGGAGCTTTTTCTTTCCTTTTGCTGTGCTAGGACACAAATGTAGGACTTTACTTAGGTTAGGCAAGTGCTCTATAACTGAATAACAGCCCCCACTTTTGCTTGTCTTTGCTTAACTATATTTAAAAAGTGTTTTTCAGGCTGGGCATGGTCTCTTTTGGTCATCATTTTCAAACAAGATCTCCGAAGTTATCCAGGCTGGCTTTGAACTTGAGACCCTCCTGCCTCAGCCTCCTTAAGCGTGGGATTAAAGATCTAGCCATTTGCTAGTATTTCGTACATAGTGGAAATGAACACAAAAGGCATGGGAATTTTATATATATATACATATATATATATATATATATGACATACATAAATTTATATGTTATACATAAACCTATATATATGAGATATACATAAATTTATATATTTAAAGATATGGCCTCAATATATATTTCAGGCTGGCTTTGACCTCACTATATAGCCCAGGTCAACTGAAATCACGGTAAGCCTCCTGCCTCAGCCTCCTGAGTGCTGGATTACAGACCTGTGTCACCTGCCTGACTTTAAAAATGTATTTTAAATGTTCTCTTTTCTTTCAGTGTGAAAATACTGCAGAGGCCGGCTATGTCCCTGAGGCTAAAATGCATGCCCACCATGGGCTGAGTCCTGGGTTCCATCCCTAGCACCTAACAAATAAAACCCATGGCCCCAGACCATGAGGAGCCAGCCCGTCAGTCGGGGCTCCTCAGGACAGCAAAAGTAGGCCACGAGTCCCTAGTCTTGCCCCCACTCTCACAGGTCCCACTGCTGCAGAACAGCCCTGGGTGACGCCTTGAACACACTGTGACTATGGCCAGCCTGTCCTGAGGGGCCGACGGTTGAGTCAGAGTCCTTCCCGGCCCCACATCTGGTCACAAGCTGCCCTCTGCTTGGGCCCACTCTCTCCACACTGTGGGCTGCCTCAGTGGCCGTGAGTTCAGGATTCTCTTTCCACCCGTCGTGTAACCACCGAACAGGCTCATCTTTGTGGCCCCGTGCATGTGTGGCACGCAGTGGTGCTCAGCACACCACGCTGATCCAACCCCAGACCTGCGCTTCCATTCGGGCCCACCTGGTGCAGGCTGAGGAGACTCGAAGGCGGTGGGGGACCGGCTGCTCCCGGGAGACCAGAGTCCCTGCCACCTGGGGGCGCCTAGTACCTTGATGGTTGCCAGGCTCAGCAGACTGCAGGATTTGGGCAGCAGAGAGGTGAGCTGGTTTGTATGCACAATCAACACCTGGGCGGCAAAGACAGGCAAAGTTAGGTGGCGGAAGAGGCCAGCAGGGAAAGGCAGAAATGTGCCAGCAGCCTGCAGTGCCCGGGGCAACTCTCCTCTTTGCCACCAGATATGCAATGGGGGTGGGGAGTGGTCCCTGAGGAAAATGATGAAACTGCTTAATGCTGAGTCAGATGACCTTAAGATCCAGAATCTGAAGGATGAAAGGGATCCCAGAGGTCTAATGCTATCTTCCACCTTAAAAAAGGATTGGCCTATTAAAAATTTTTTTAGATAGAATCTTTCTATGTAGTTCAGGTTGGCCTTCAACTCCGTAGCCAGGCTGGCCTCTGTCTTGCAGTGGTCCTCCTGCCCCAGCCTCCTGAGGGTTGGGATCATAGGCGTGCACAACTACACCTGGCCAGGTGTCCTGATCTTAAATCTCCCCAGCCTCAGTGTCATCTTGAGAGATAGAGAATAACAAAGTACCTTCCTCTAGGGCTGTCAAGATGATTAAACAAGCTAATGGACAAAATGTCCTTAGTCCTGAGATGGCGCAGTCCAGTGGCCAACCTGTGCGGTCCACTGTTATCCTGTTATGTATCGACTGCTCCTTTAATACTTCCTGGGATGAGAGCTCACTCCACTGTTGCTATGGAATCCTTCTTAACTGTCCACGTCTAGGGGCTTCGCCATGTGTACATGAACCCACTGCACCCAAAGGTATCAGAGCTGAGCTGCTCTTCCAAAATATCCTCCATTTCACCCTCATCTTCCCTGAGTGGCTACAAGGAAACGAGCAGCTTCGGTTACCTCTCACCCTGGGGTAAATAAGCGTGTGCTATGGGGTTGCCCTCATATCCCTCTGTCTGCATCACGCCTCAGAGTTAAGGAAGTTGCTCAACTCGTGAAGTCAGAGAAAGGCAGAGCCAAGAGTGACCCCGGGCTGTCCCTGTCCCAGCACGCTCTCCAAGCTGTGAAGACCCAGTGTGGGCTGACAGGGTGACAGCCGGAGAGAGGGGAGGTGTCCGAGCTGGGAAGAGAACTCCTGCCAACCCCATGTGCAACTCTCTGAACACGGAGCCTCAGCTCACCTTCTTTTGTAGAACTTTGCATGTTGCAAAAGCCCCAAATGGAATCTAGGAGACAGAGAAGAGTTAGTGCCTCATCTGCTGCCAGTCTTTTCTTGGGGTACCAGGGACTGAACTCAAGGCCTCGTGCTTGCCAGGTAGGTGAAGTGCTACATCCCCAGCCCTTGCTGCTGGCCTTCAATTTGTTCTGTGCTCCGCACTGGTGTGAGAGATGAGCGGATGTGAACAAAGGTGAGCACTGATGCGGAACACACTCAGCTCGAAGGGCTTGGCTCAGCCCTCCACGAGCCCCACCTACGGGCCCCAGCAGTCACAGTCAGGGTCTGCAGAATCCCCGGCTTCCGGCACCCCAGGAATCTATGGGTGGATTTTCTAAGAAGCCTCTTAGAGATTATGTTGAGGCCAAAAGATCATCTCAATTCCTTTAGACAAGAATGGAATCTGAGGAAATATCTCTGACTAGTACTTCTGTCCCCCCCTACTGGTACTGGGGATCAACTCAGTATCTTGCATTTGTCAGGCGGGTGTGGTGCCACTGGGCCACACACCCCCTTCAGGCTTTTTAAAAGCCACAGTCCACCCACATCCATCCTCCCTGGGGACATTTGATCTAGGAAAACAGGAAAAGTTGGTTTCATAGCCCACACTCGGCCCTCAGTTTACCTCTGTGAGCTCGCATTTAGAGATGTCAAGAATGTCATCTGCTCCTGCTTCTTTTGCCTAAGGAGAAAGAGAGTATTGGTCTACTTATTTATTTATTACACGGTTCTTGGGGCAAGAGCCAGGGTCTTGAGCAAGCTAGGCAAGAGCTACACCGCTAGCACTTTTAGTTTTTCAAGTGTTCAAATAAAATACCCTCGTGGAGTGGAAAAACCAGGCACAGAAACAGAGTTAAGGAGCGGTGAGGCCCCAAGGGCACCTCCTGGTATCCCTAGTCCCGCTGCGGGTGGCCTGTGACCCCTGCTTTCCTGGAGCCTGGGGTCCAGCAGCGGGGAGAGCCCAGCAGCGATGGAGGAGGCCGGCAGCAGCAGAGGGCGGGAGAGGCAGGTGGAAGCCAGCGGGGAGGAGGGGGAGCTGGGAAGGAGCCGGGAAACCCGATTCCCTCACCAGACACATCTGGTACTCCAAGCGTTTCCGGGCTTCCTCACTGGGTTTCCGCTTCCGGAAGAAGAGCGGCATCGTTCCCTTTTCCCAGGGTGATTTTCAGGACTCTGCACCCACCGGAGAGCTTAGGACCTGGGGATCTGTGACTGCGAGCTCCTGTGGCAGACACCTGGCCCATCAGTGTCCTGGGCCCCACATGACACGCCCACCACTCTTCTGTGTCGATGCAACAATAAACAGGACAGGGTGGGAGGAGCACAAAGGCAGATGCCCTGGGTTTTGCCCACATTTGCCCCTGACCCACGGTGGGCCTTCCCCTTTCCTATCCTGGAGCCCATCTCTCTTCTACCACAAGGACATTTCCTCAGCTGCTTTCCAAGGGTCACCTTTAGCCCCTGCAACGTTGTCACAGCAGCACCAGTCACGACTTGGGAAGCTCCACTAAGAGATTTATGAGTTAGATACAAATGACAAAGCAATCCTCAGGATTTCACCACCCTCGGGGTTATTTTTCCATTTGCTTCTCACCACATCCCTGTTTCGAGTGGAGAAACCGACAGCCCTCAAGGCCAGTGGTTACATGGCTTGGTTTGCAGTGGTGGAACCCTCGCCTTTCAGGTCCCGATCCTGTGCTGTTCGCCCAACTCCGCAGTATTCAACTTAGCACACGGTAAGCACGCCACCTTGCATTCAGGAGCCAGGCGGTCACTGCTTGCCCAGGGCCTGCTCGGCATATCTGCCATGGTCTATGCATAACAGGTGACAGTGACGGGACAGAAAACAAACACCGAGCATGGTGTAAGATCTGCTACCCATCAACTGTCACTTCTGTTCACCCCTGAGCCTGTTTCCTCAACTGGAAACTGTAGCACTGAGTTCTGGGACCATCCAGTGGTTTTGTGTATGTGATGCCCACAACACAGTCCTGGCCCATATAAATGCTCAAGAAAGGGAGCTACAAAGCACTGCACATGTGACAAACATTAATACTATAGGAGCTCAGGAGAAGAGAGAAGCTGTTTGAAGACACACACAGGTCTTTAGAGGGATGCTTAAAGACACACACAAGTCTTTAGAGCTCTCAGGGGCGTGGGCTCCTGGGGAGGCTGCCAGGCCTGCAGAGCCGGCTCAGGGAATGCAGGTCACACACCTGCTTGCAGGGATGCGGAGGAGCTTCCTGGATCTTTCCCTGATGACAGCGCTTAAGCGTCTGCTCCCCAAGAGCAGCCCTCCCTGACCCCCTTCCTGAGGTCCCGCTCTGCCACCTTTTCCCCAGTGACTGTGGCTCCCCCATCTCTCTCAATCAGCTTTTTGCAATCTGCTTTCCAATATCTATACTTCATTCATTCCCTTCCCCGATGTGCCGCCCAGACGGGGAGAACCACACCCATCCTTCCCTGGCCAAGCTGGGCAGTGGCGGACCTGGCTATGTGGACGATGAGGTCCTGGACCTCAGGCCGGTCACTCAAAGGGCTTCGTCATGGGTGCGGAATCGCTGGCCCCTAGCACGGGGCTGGAAGAGCTGGAGTCTGGTCTTGAAAAGCAGAAACTGGAACCAAAACTCAGAATCTCAAAAAGTCACGCAAATCAGGACCACGAAGTCTGAGCGTCTGGGTACCACGAAATCGCAGAATTAAGAGTTGGACAGTATTTAGACCCGAGTAGATTACTTGGATAACGAAAATGCACCCAACACCAAGAGGTTAGAAAGCGTCTATAGTTGTGGATCTCTGAGATGTGGGAGTGTGGCTGCGGACCCCTCAAGGGATGGGCGGGGCTCTGGGATTGGGTGCCTGGGATCCCAGAGTGACCCTCAAGATAAGGGGATATAGGGATCAGCAGGGTCGAGGATCTCAGAATCCCCCTTTTCTCTGATGCTCCCTGAGTTAAGTGCTCTGAATGCCCTTTCCGAAACCCTAGCCCCAGCTCACCGCGGTACCTGACTTTCCGGCAGCCAGCTTCAGGCAACTGCCCACAAGAAACATGGCGACCAGGGCGTCGCTCAGAGGATGGGCGGAGCCTATCGTTCTCGCGAGAGTGGTATTTTTCGCTTATATCCGGCGTGGTCCGGAAGCCTTTCGGTCTTTCGGCTCTCGGTGAGGAGGAGGTCAAGGTGCAACTTTGTTCGGTCGTCCCGAATCCGGGTTCATCCGACACCAGCCGCCTCCACCATGCCGCCCAAGTTCGACCCCAACGAGGTCAAAGTCGGTGCGTGCTTTAGCTGCAGTCTGGGCTGTGGATGGAGCCTCGCTCCTCCCAGCCGCTGCTGCGTTTCTTTCCCATGTTGGCCTCCAAAGCCACGCGTTCTAGAAGCCATCCGGCGCTGATTGGTCGGGATAGGGATTTCTCCTTTTCCGGGCCTCAGCTGCCCCAAGTGTAAATAGGGAGGGAGGACTGCACGACCTGCGGCGGCCTCGCAGCTCGTGCGCCTTAGGGTAAGGTTTGTGCCCCGGCCGCCTGTTCCCGGCCGAGGTAAGGCGCTTCTTGGAGAAAAAGCATTGGCTGGGAGGGAGCTGCGGCTTGGACCCCGCCCGCAGAGGCTCTAACCCTTCCTTTCTCCTAGTATACCTGAGGTGCACCGGTGGCGAAGTGGGCGCTACGTCTGCCCTGGCCCCCAAGATTGGCCCCCTTGGTCTGGTATGTAATCCCGCCCAGGGTCGTTCCTTTCCCTACGTGAGAGCAGATTTCAGGTCTGGTTTGTGCCCACGTGACTCTGCCCAATTATTAGGCCTTGAGCCACTGTGCTGGCACTAGCCACCCTGTCACGAATAAAAAAAAGGGGACCCGGAACTTGGCGCTATAGTTTAACGGGTGCTTTGGTTTTAGTGATCCTGTGAAGGTGAGTTAAGGGGCATGGGCCTAATAACATAGGACAACCCACTTCTTGGCGTTCCTGGGTGGGAAGTGGGTGCAGTACCGTTGGATAAAGTGGTGGGGAGGTTGTGGAAGCCACAGCAGTTTGTGTTTCCAAAGCTAAACCTGGTGGGCGCTGTGTCCTTTTTTGCCTAATCCTAACGCGTCACCAGCCTCGCCTGCCTCTTCCCTGTTTTAAACTGTGCATGGCCCTAATGTCCATAGGTTTCACTTCTTGGACAGTGGTTTCCCTAGTTTTCCCTTAGACCAGTCAGTTTTGCTGTGCTTCCTTGGCCCCTTAGTCCCGCTGGCCTCTGGGACAGACGCTGTGTGTAGACTTGTTCAGCACTAAGACCTCTGTTCTTCCAGTGGAGTTGGGTTGGTGTGAGGGGGGAGCCTGGTATCATTACAGTTCCCTCGGGGATTCTAGGGTACCTGGGGTGGAAAACTCTTAACTGCAGAGGTCTTTTGGAGTGAGAGACCTGGGCCCACTGTGGCCCTGACCTGGTGTGTACAGTTGGCCAAGAACCCTCCAGTATCATGTCCCTGTTGGTACTGAGGTGGTGCTGGTGCCTTAGTGGCTTCTTGGGCACTGTGGTTATGTGTCTTTATTTCTGCAGTCCCCGAAAAAGGTGGGTGATGACATCGCCAAGGCAACTGGTGACTGGAAGGGTCTGAGGATTACAGTGAAACTGACAATTCAGAACAGACAGGCCCAGGTATGTGCTGTGTGGGCTCTGAGGAGCTCGCTCGCTCGTGTGTGTGTGTGTGTGTGTGTGTGTGTGTGTGTCTGTCTCTCTGTCTCAAATGTGCGGAGGTGGTGGGAAGGTTTTGTCCGGAGCAGGGACCTGGGTCAGCGGCATAGGTGTGGCATGCGGCAAGCTTGCATGTGTGTGGCATTGGGCTGGCCACTTCAGTCACTCGGGCTGGACATGTGTCTGCCCTGTGGTCCCTGAGGGCTGCCGCCCTTGCTTGCCTCTCCATGGCTGTCTGGCAGAGGCGGGGCACTTACACACATCACATTTCCTGTGCAGATCGAGGTGGTACCTTCTGCTTCTGCCCTGATCATCAAAGCCCTCAAGGAGCCGCCAAGAGACAGGAAGAAGCAGAAAAACAGTAAGTCGGGGCTTCCATGGATCACTTTCAGACTGAATTTGTGTGGCACACCCAGTGTGGAGTGCGTGGGTGAAAAAGTGCCCTGTGCCAGTCCCCAGTCCCTGTGGTGCATGTCCTGCTCAGTGCCTGCCAGAGTGAGACGCGAGGGAGGACCGGGGTTGCTATTGCCTGCCTCATGAGTGCAAGCTCCAGAATTCGGTCCTCTTTTACTTAAAAAAAAA